>JAVJIF010012509.1:0-82401 GCA_038442645.1 Agave tequilana
TTTTTTATCCCTTTGGGTCCGCAATTAACCTAAAAGACAGCCATGTTTGAAACTAATAATATAGATACAATGACAGTACATCATATGGAAGACATATCACATTGTCAGAAAAACTTTAGTTTATCTTTCCAAAGAATGGTCTCAACCTTTCTTGATCTTTCAAATTGACCCCTCATGCTCTTTACTGAGAAGTTTCTCTCTAATAACTCCATTAAGAAGCACTACTTCCCAAAGTCCAAACCCAAACTTCTGTGAAACCCAATTGGAATTTATTTTATTTAATACCCAGTTATTCACACTCTCTTCCTCTTTTTTGATTCCCTGTGCTGTTATTTATACAAACAACGGTTGTGTCCCACCTTGCAAGTTGCAACTGTCTGCTTGTGACTCCCTCTGAGGCCAGCCCAGGGAAGCCTGGATGCTCATCCTATCTTCAGACATGAATATGAGTGAGCAGATCATGGTGTGGTTCTTCTACACTCAAAGCCTCTTCCATAAAGCAAAGATTTTTAATCTATGTTCATAATTAAGGTTAAGCCATAATTACTTGCCGATACAGAAAAACTGTTACACTAGTATAACAATTATATATGATTTTGACCTAATTTACAGTCATATTTCAAAATCTCCAATTCTTATTTAAGGCACTTCATGTGGGAAAATAAATCATGCAAGACACAGCTGCATTTCTGTAATTATGTCAGTACCAGTTTTGAATTTAAAAATTATGATTTCTTTTCTCAGGCCAAAGGCTAAAATTTTGATTTGCAGGTCAATGGAATACCTTGCTTAGTTCTTAGTAATTGTATTATGTAGGAATGGGCGACTCGCTGGAATAGCTGTCAGATGTGTATTGGACGCTTTGACCTAAATCTCCACAAATGCACATTGGTGCGGTGGATGCACACAATAAACCAGATCTGAGGTATGAAATGTTGCAATTATTTATAATGACACGCAGAACGAGTGAGAAGCTTCAAAGCTCAGACACCATTCAAAACCCACTCTTAACTGGAAGCCTAACTTCTTCCCAGTTCCATCCCATCCATCTTGCTACTTAGGACAAAGCATGGGGTTATGGCTCTTTTCATAGCTTTTACTACCATCCCTTGCAGGATCACTGATCTCCTCCAATGCAGCACAAGCTCTTTCTCCTTTGAAGACTAACTTCAATACAAGTGGGCAGAAGACCATTTCAAAACTTCTCCTGATGGCCAAGTACGGTATCTTCCCCTCGATAAGCAGACAGGTATACACATTCATCATACTGCCTCCATAAGTTTGATATCTCATCTCAATGTATTCTTTCAATCACCTGCAATTCTAATGGCTAGTTGAAAGGGGTAATGTATATAGGTTGTGGCTTCCAAACAAACAGCGGTCTAGATTCGGATGGTCAGCATGAAGCTGAAGCTGGTCATAGGAGACTCTGCCGGTGTCGTTACGGCTTATTATCTGAGTGAGTGATTGGCAAACCAAATCATGATAGAGCCATTTGTCAGAAAAATATAATAGAAGTAAAAAACTCTTTGATACTGACTTATTTTTCGATTGATCCGATGAGTACAGATGAGTTCGATTTGGATGCTGCCACCAGCGAGGGATGAGCTGGACTTTGAGTTCTGGGGGCAAAACATCAGGCAGCCATACCAACCCAGACCATGTATATAAGAGGAGTTGGTAATAGAGAGATGAGGCACATGCTTTGGTTTGATCCAGCTGAGGTTATCATACTTACTCCATCCATTCTTGTTCCATCCTCTGGAACAACACCACAGAGTGAGTATCCTCAATTTTTCCTGTTTTCTGTTTTTTTTTTTTTTTTTTTTCTTTTTCATATAACGAAACAAAGTATGTGGAGATAACTTAGAAATTGAGAGATTGGAACAATAGAAGTAGGGAATGATCAAATCTAAGATCAAAGTTGGACTTTATTGGTTGTGGGGGCAGTCCACATGACCAACATGATACACCCTGCGCTGTACAACTTTAAGGTAATGTAATAGAAAAGAACTTTTACTCAAGAAAGTTTATTTTGCACTACAAGAGAATCCAAAGAATGAACCCAACAAATATAGAAAATTTCTACAGAATGATGTTGTAGTGTGTCTACAATAACATTGAAGTGGGGATCCTAAAGTTACCAGGTTTCTTCTGTTAGACTTATTTGAATCAGAGTCTAAATTAATTTGTGCATACACAAGTCTAATTGAATTTATACACCCGTCTTTATAAGCCTATGTTGTTGGACCCCATAAAAAATTGATCAAGTGGTTGAGTTTAGACACGTTTCAATTACACTTAGTCATGAGTTTATTTTAAAAGATGTGGGACTCTTTACACGTGTGAAGCTCGTATTATAATAAGGGTCTAGATCTATGATGAGTTGAATTAGAATTTCTTGATGCTATATATCATGAGTAAGATTCCCTCTCCCACCACCATCAGTCATGAACTAATTCTCTTTTGGAGGCCTCTAATCTCTTTAAGATATCAAGAAGAGACTGGGTGGTTGGAGAGAAGAAATCTCGCTCAACCCTGGCGTCCTCGAGATCGTGCAACTTTCGGCATCCCTTTCATGAGGAAAATTAGGTATACCTAAACCCTCCTCCCCTTTGATCTTGATCAAGAGGCTATTGCATGTATGGGATCTTATTTGAAATAATTATTAGATCCAACATTTTGTACACAGTAAATGGTTCACTGCAACAATACTGCACTATCGCAAGGTTCTAAAAATGGTGTAAACAATAAATGGCTCACTGCAACATTACTGTACTAAACTTGCAAGGCCCCAATGGTGGTTAATTGCTAAATGAAACTGCTTCCATAAAATTGAATGAGGCCTTCAGAAGATGGTTTCAAAATATTACCACAACAAGTTATTAGATGATCCTTGCCACACACCGATAGAAATGTGGTTGACTAGCATATCTACTCATTGTGCACAGTGCAGACACAACACATATAGAAAGGAGTTTGGTTTGATCGGTGAGAACCTCACATAGCAGAAAACATTATGTTTCCGGTGAATTTCCTTGAATATACAAATTAACCGAGTCAGGATGTTTTAAATGCGCCTATTTTTGGCACAGGCAGATTGTTTTTTGACAAACTGCTGCAATTTTTTACATCTTCCTCACGATTCTATTGCGGTTTCTTTGCGGACAGAGTGCCCATTAGAGTGTACAAGAACAATTGCAAGCCAAACAACTTCTTCCCGAATGAGAAGCCAATGTACCTGTTCTCCAGCATATGGACGCCGATGATTGGGCCCAGAAGAGGCCTCGAGAAGACCTATTGGAAGAACGCTCCCTTCATCTCCAGCTACAAAGACTTTAGTGCCGATGCCTGCCAATTGGAGGACCCTTACCCGGCATGCGTCTCCACCACCACCGAGAGCTGGTGGGGGACCAGTACGTTGCCTGGAAGCCGACAACCAGCAGGACGATTTCAGCTGGGTCGGAAGGAAACCTCGTTATCTATGACTATTGCAAGGATAGCGAGAGGTTCCCTAACTTGCCAGTTAGACTGGCACCATTACAGATATCTGAGAGAAAAATCGTTTTTTGTAAAATTTCAGCTGTGGGTATGATTAGGTGACATCATCGTGTTGATAGCCCTAGAGAATGATCTTGGTTATTCATTTTTTATACTTGTGTGTATATGTCTTCTGATTTGTGTCTCAGATTTGGATTGGTTATAGAGGGGAAAAAAAAAGCTTTATGATTTCACTTTCTAGAGGTTAATGTGTTACTGTTTATGTTAAAGCAAATTCCCGATCACACAAACGATTAAGTACAAACCAGAAAGAATGGAATCACAAGTTGTGAATTACACAACTTCTGATAGAAAGCGCAAGCAAGACACAAGGATTTCACCAGAATTGCAGCACCACAAAAAAATTATGCCACTATTCTAGCAAAAACACGTCAAATTCCAGCACAAGCAGCTCCAGAAATCTAATATTTATGCTCAAGAGATCAGAATGGCACAGAAAGAGTGGAAATCTTTTGTTTATTGCAGAGCAGAAAGCAAGGTCAAAGAGACGAGCCACAAACTAGAAGATAAAACATCATTTTCTATTAAAACGGAAAATTCAAATAAAAAAGAATCGAATGTTATCCATATCTGTTATTAGACGAGACAATCTAACATGACTCCTTCCAGTCTTCAAATGCTATCGTTATGACTTCCATTAAATTTGATGCGTTGCTGCTTCTCCATTGCCGACTGAACACAAACAAACAGAGCCGAGTATTCCTCAGCATACAAATGCTAACAGAACCAACCAGCATGCCAAAGATTCTCTCATCATCGCAGCAGAGATACTTCCCAAGCCAAGATACTCCAGCATGATGCCTTCAAAGTCCATGGACGTCTTCGCCCCGATCTCCCAAAGCTGCATCGAAGAGGCCTCAATGTCCCTAAAACTTCATCAAAGAGGCCCAATGTCCCTAAAACTTCATCGTCCCCAAAGATCCATGGATGGACAATCGGTCTTTCACAACTGTAAGGAAACTCTATTTGCTCCTAGACTTCCAAAACTACACTTCCAACCAAAATGAAACGTCTCTTAAACAGTTATGGATGAAACAACAAAATATTTGGATGACAAAATCCGGGCAGCTGAGCCGGGAAACGCCTGGAAACCTGGGGACAAACCAGAGCGACAAAAGGACGACCACAGTCAAATAGCAAAACTAAAACCAATCTCTGATCAGCAATGCCCTACTACAGCCCGAGGAGGCTGTTCGCAAAATAGGCCACAGCTCAGACAACTCAGATACACAAGGGTAGTGGGGTGCGTGTCGGCTTTCAGCAGAGTATCAGCAGACCTCAATACAATCAGAAACAACACATCCGATCTCCAAAACGGAAGGTGTCTACAAAACTGAAATCATTTACTTACACATGCACGACACATGCAGCCAGCAACACACAACCGCACATCTAACACAAACAGCACCAAATGACCGCGAGCAACTCTCTCCACATCTAAATCAAACATACTTGAGAAGAGCAACAGGCAGCACGGAGACCATCATAGAAGTCATAAAACAGTGTTACATCACCCCCATGTCTGACACACAAATTAAAACAAGTAAAATAAAGTGCATATTCTTAAGAATTTACCATATCGACATTGTCGTGTCCATGTTGGTAGACCCGTGTCGGCGCAACATAGGACACAGCATATAGAATGCAAAACACAACTTATAATAGAAGGTAAACTTCTGTTCATAGCAACGTGATAGCAAAGTCATAGATACAAGCCATATGAGGTATAATGCTCCACTATAACCCCACAAAACTAAAAGTTCAAACATGTATAGGAAATAAATATATAAAATGAGACGATCTATATCTTCTTGCAGTCTTCAGATACTCTATGGTGATAGCTTCAGAGTGTGCAACTACTCAGAAACCTGGATTTTGATATGTTCCTTCTTCACAATGCCAGCCTGCACCATAGAACAAACAGAGTTCTCAAGTCTCAGTGCCCAATAAACAATATTTGATAGAAGCTAACAGCATATGAAAATTATGTACCTGAACAAGGAAAGTAGAAACATTCTTCCTCTGATCACCCTGCAGTTGAATAACCTGCAAAATATACAAAGGTAGATAAGCATCGCACACACAGGTAATTAGCATGCTCATAACCTAAGCTGTTGAAATAAGATTAATTGATTAATGCTATGTTGGTGCTCATCAAGTTCATTATAAACCTTAAAACTACATTAAAAGTAAGGTGTTAGTTAAATGATTAAAACTCCTAGCCGAGTATTACCCAATGTTGACCAATGGTTAAGAGAATTTCTTTGAACAGGTAATTGCGGGTAATAGTCTAAAAAATTTCAAGGCAAGAACATCTAGCAGCTTAGCAGGAGTCAGTTTAGGCTCGGTTAGCCTCCATATAAATTAATGGCTAGTACCAACAAATCCAGAAGAAAAGGCATGGGAACGATAATTGCAGTAGTCCTAACTACATATAAATTAATTACTAGCACCAACAATCCAGAAGAAAGGCATGAGGCACGATAGTTGCAGTAAACCTAACTAAGATTTAAGAAGCCAATCTCATAACAATGCATGGTTGTAAAGCTTTACCTGGCCCAGTTCAGGATCCTGGACGACAGTACCATTACAGCAGAATTCCTCTTGAGATCCTTCAGGATCTTGTGTAGCTAAACTCTTTTTTCAATCCTTGCACAGTGTCAGACTCTTCCTGCCGTTACGTTGTTGTATGCGCACGTGCACATACTCCTTTGTTCCAGCACCAGAGTCGTCAGCATTTGCCTCAGCAAAAGGATCTTCACAAAAAAGTAGCTCATTTCAGAACACATTACTTAGTATATTGATCAGTTGAGGGAAGATATCAGAGTTTACTGGGCATACCAAAAGCAGTGGGGATCTGAACGTCGAGATCAGACATGAACTCTTGACTGTTGAAATGGAAAACCTTGCCGCTACGCTTGCTTGGCCTTTTTAGTGCTCTGTATACCTGAGAGTAATGAAAAGCATAAACAATAATAAGCAACAGAAAGGTAATAATTAATTGCATACACAATTCTCAAGACTGTTATATTTCCAAAGCACACATAACGCAGCAAAGGCAAATCTGAACTCAGAAAGTTTGTCCAAACAGTGGCAAATACATTCACGAAGTAATAAGACCTATGGAGCTCATTTGTAACTCTGTTACTAAGTTCAAGAAAGTTCGAATAAACTCTAGTAAAACAAAATAGGATTTGATAAGTACAAAAGTCATGTAATATGAACCAACACAGGAATATGAATTAGATGTGAACCTCCACCAATTATAATACCAAATTGTACTAGGTAATAGGACTGGAGAGGCTTTTACATATCAACAGGCTTTTCAATAGAAACACTGATATGATCATGTGTTGCAAATTATACTCCATTAAAAACTTATAAATTTAAGCACCATGTACCTCATATGCCAGAAAGGGTCTAATTCAAGTTCCGATACAGCATACATTATCTAAATAAACTTTCTTGATATGACATCCTAATGATTGAAATTGAACAAACTCAACCGAACCAATAAATTTTGTTTTGAATAGACTCCTTAAATATCTAAAGATGATAAAATGATGACAACATTCCTAGTCAAAGAGTACTTCAGCAACAAGATTACACAACAAGATCACATATCAGAGAAGCTACAAGATTTTGAGTCGTTTCAGGAAAGCCAGAACTAGAAAATTACAAATCTCTACAGACAGGTATAGCATTTCTGTTAAAAGAAAAATGTTTGTTGGCATCACGATTAGAAAGCGTTTTTTTTTCTTCATTAAGATGTTTTTCCAATTAAGATTAAAACCAAGCACCAAAGATAGAGAGCAAAAACTAATAATACGTAAAATATTAAAACCATATAATCAAGGCTTCCAAAGCTTCCAAAACACAGAGGAGAATCAACACACAGATCAGGAAAACATGCATCAATTTAAATTGGAACAAATATTAGAATCATGCTTGAAATAACAACAAGAAAAATAATAGTCTTCCCTACCTAACTGAAAAAAAAAATTTAATATAACGGTGAAATATCAGAAAGTGAGGTCAAAAACAAACCAGAAGCATCCAAAGTAAGACAGCCTCATCCTAGATATCAAATTTGGTAACAATACGATTATTAGATTTCAGAGAGCCTAGAACCAAAAGCTTCAATAGAAATTAAAAGAAGCTACATGGACTTCTTTATTTACTGAAACAGAATCTAAAACAAATTACAAATTTAATAGGTCAAGAATAAATCAGAAGCATCCCAAGCTATATGGGGTAAATATGAAAATTAACATAAAGGCCACAGTTTTATTTCAAAGATTAAGTATTTGCATAATTACAACTAAAAACACTACCCAAAGCACTGAATCCTAAAAAGACCCAAACTTTACAAGAAGTTCAGCGAATAACACGGGGTACCTATCTCTCATAAAAAATAATTTAATTCCACAAGAAATAAATTAACGAAACAGTAAATAGGCTTATTAGCAGGGTCAATAATTCACAAACAACATCAATGATACGAGAAACAATAACAACCTTAATTCCCTGAGAAAGGGAAAGAACTGAAACAATATCTCCCCAAATTCCCTCAATAATCAACAATCAGACCATAATTAGCGAAAAAGTAACAAATTCACTCAAGAATCGAGAAGCAGACCATAATTAGCATAATAATAGAAATCTTTCAACCAGATTAGGAGGAAATAACACGATATAATCAACAAGAACTTATTTCACAAAAAAAAAAAAAAAAAAAAAAATTAAGGGATCGCCTCGGCTCGGAATTAGGAAAGAAGGAAAAAGAAATTCTTACTGATCGGAGACTTGGTTAAAGAAATTGAGTAAACAGGCGAGATCGAAAACCTAGGGCCTGGATTTCAAGCGAGAACGAAGAAAATATGAGAGACGCCGCTGCCTCTTCTGGTCAATTATAGGCAGACGTGGGAGCACAGGCGGTGACCTGATCCTGCGGTATTCGTCTACCACACGTTCTCTTTCTTGGACCGGCCTGACTGGTGGACCCAATTTCACGCTATCGGGTTCGGGTTTCGGGTTTCGGGTACTTAAGCAAGATCGGGGTTTGGGATATTTTGATCAATTTAATGCGATAGGGTTATTGTGATAAAAAAAAATCCCTCACTTCTTAAATAATCTCACTCGTTTATATACAAACGTTGTCGCATCGAGACATCTTATCATCTGCATATCACGAAAACAAACATTAGATCTTTATTAGACAAGTTTATCAGAGAGATAATAAAAACAAAATGAGTCAATTTCTCTAATCCCGAGTTTCACTGTTTGTTTTCAGGAAAAGATATTGATTGGAATTGTGTTTCATAATGTTCATTTTCTTTTATTTGATTGAAAAAGAGTAATGAAATAGAATTGGCACGTGTAAATTATTGTTTATTGTTAATTAACATTTTTTTAATGGATTCTCATTGAGCACCAAAAGTTCTGAATTAGGCCTACTCATTTTATAATGTGCCACGATAAAAAAGTAAACTTGATTCTTTTTTATTTTCATGAAATAAATAGTGGATTTAATTCTCTGAATATACTCTGTCTATAATATTTGCATCTATTTTTTTAAGTTTTTCTACTGATCTGCTAATTACTTCAAACAATTAGGTTATTAATTCTCTTTATAATGTGCCCCCAAGGTTTCAAAAAATTGAATTCATATCCCACTAAAAACCACCTAGTAGCATAATATTAACAATTTATTTCTTAAAACAATTTTAGAAATGACGTGCACACTTAATACTTATTCAAAAAAGTAGACAAATTTTGTAAGAGCTAGATTGGTAATTCCAATAAAATCTAATTTTTTTCATCCTCATTTTTTTATTTCAATTTCCAAGTCTAGTGAGAAAAAAACAACCTACTCAATTCTCAATAATAGCAATGATTCCAACCTCTCTTTTATTCCCCAAAATAACCTCCTGCAGAAAAAGAATAAAAAAGATTTGTTTAAGAATTAGTTCTATAAATCTTTAACACTATTCTTAAAAAAACATAACGAGAAAGAAGAGATAGAAAAGAAAGAGGAAAAAGAGAAATCCCACTCTCAGAATTTTACTTATTAAAGAGTTTCTAAGTTATTCAATATTAAACCATCTAAATTTACTACTTATTCTAAAAATGTAAGACCAGAAATATTTATATAAAATTTATCAAAAGCCGTTTTCTTTCATTGTATTATTTATTTTCTACTCGACCAGTTTTACCACTAGACGAAATGCAAGCGTTTGCATCTGTGTTTGATATTAGCATGCGTTTTTTTTGTCTCAAAAGTTAATAATTGATCACACAGAAATTTATCATTTTTTTTCGTGTATATCCTTGAAAGGATAAATAAAAAAAAAATTGATAATAATTATATACTACAAAGTTCTTATCGTGCCCCTCAAGTTCAAATTTCTGGCTCCGTCCCTATATTTAACACCATGCTATTGACAGATTGCGTTGTGCCACTAATACGTTTTGTTTGCAAGAAGTTTGCATCTCAAGTTAATTATGGAAACCAACTCACAATAGTCAATATTAGGTTGCCAACCGGAGAAACCCAGCCGGGCATGGGCTCTGTGAGAAACCTGAATCCGACCCGCAAAGTCTTGGGTCGGGTTATCGGATCGACTCCTTGCAAGTGCACCAACCGCGGATCTTGAGAGAGAGAGAGAGAGTGACCACACCACTCCACCGAATCCTCTTCTGGAACGCTCATTATTTGCTGTTGGGTTGGTTGGAAGTCCGGTGGATCACGTGACGGGGAAATCAACGGCCAAGTCGGTCCATCAGAGGCCTTTTGAGATTCTGCGTGAGGTGAGGCGGACTCTTCTCGTAACTCTCGTCACGTGGGGGAAGGGAACCGAATGCCGTGGGCCCCGCAACCTCGCGTTATGGTAACGCAGTACACGGCACTGATTACGTTTTGTCGTCGTATTACTTCTTGGATCGGCTGTATGTCCCAGACAGCGAACAGCCAATCGCAAAGCCATCTCTGTGAGGCCCATATTTTTTATTTAAAAATTTGTAATGGTCCCCTTTAAGTCAAAGATAAAGTTGGGCCTTCAGATGAGGGCCCAAGGTATTTGATGCAAAAGTTAGTCTGGGCTCAGGATCAGATAATTATAATTTTGCTGTATTAAAAAAGGAATTATATGTGTTATTGTAATGTCGGTGTTTTTTTTTTTTTGGCCAACATTTTTCTTTCTTATGTAATGTCTCTTTAATAGTTTTGTAACGATCCCAGGTTTAATTACCTCAAATTCCATAGTCATCAACCTTATTGCTCGTTAATCAGAATATACTAAAGAATTTCGGCAATATCTCCTCTGAAATGTAGACTCCATCTCAATACAATAATTAGATTTCGGCTAACATCAGCCTACTTATAGATCTCATTTTCATCATATAGTTCATCTCAAGGTCCATCAAATAAGCATATACATAAGAGTGCTTCCGTGATATAGAATTCTAACTCATAGTGACTAATAACATTAGAGTTTACAAAAAGAATCACATTCTACAATAAGTACATACTCATCTCAGGAGAACATCCTCGCAGCTCTAAGTCGGACCTCGCCTTACCGTGACCTGAAAATATCAATCTGTGGTGGGGTGAGCTCAACAGCTCAGTGAGTGAAGTCATTCAAATTAGAATTTGTATGATACTATCATTTTACTTCAAGTATTATGCAGTTGAGCGATATCAAAATCAGTTCAATACTTTCTACTTGTGGTTGATTCTGCAGCTTATGAATCACAGACTCTTTCTATTATCTGATACTTTCTATATGTATTCTTCTGGGTACGCGTGACAATATATTTAATACAAACAATCTCATAAATTTTGCAATACTTGACCTACTCGTTAGTCTCTTATAGTCACCTTTCCGGTTTTCAGTTTATAACATGTTCGTATTTCATTATATAGTCATGGTCACAAACACAACTCTTGAAGAGCCTAATCTTACTCACTAGATTAGTTACAGTTCAATATTGCACCTTCCTCAATATACATATGACATCACACACACTACTCATGATAGTATCCAATTATAATTGTTTTCATCATGAAGAAATACGAGACACTCACATCCATATACTGGATGTCACAAAACCTATTTGCCCGATGACATAGACAACTATATGCATACACTAGGTGTCATACGTATTAACATCCTTAATTCAGATATCATAAACAATCATATCCATAAACCGGATATCATAATCAATCATATGCATATACTAGGTACTATACTATTAACATCCATAATTCGGATGTCATAAACAATCATATCCATATACCGGATATCATAAACAATCATTCAAGCATACTTCAATAAAATAATATCAATACTCCCCTTCGATCACTTCCGGTTCAACCCGGTCCCTTCCTCCAATACGTTATACCACGTATTATTCTACCATTCGATCACCTCCGGCTCAACCCGGTCCCTTCCTCCGAACGTTATACCATGTATTATCCCCCCTTCGATCACCTCCGGTTCAACCCGGTCCCTTCCTCCAAATATGCAATAATCATATCCTTTATGTAATAACCACATGTAAGGATTCATAAGACAATGTCAACATAAGGATTCACATGATTCCTACTTTACATGATGCCAATATTAAGAAAGACATTAGCATGTATAAGTAACCACTTATTAAACTAACAACATGCAAGCCTTTTTAAGATAACCAACATGTTATATCATTCTAATATATGTGTAGCCAAATATGTACATGAAGTCAAGTATGATCATTCATAAAACTATTTCTTTTTAAGAGGCATGTGTTAGACTATTATGCATACACAATAACGTGTCGATCATGCACCCATGTAAGCATTCAACTTAATGATCCCCAATATCTTATCGGTCAAGTTTTGACTCATAATACCAGTATTCGCTTTTCCTAATCATACTACTTATTCACCTTTTATCATTCAATTAACATTCGGGATTTGTCATCATTTGCCTCTTTTATCCTCAGGCAAACTGCCTATTGGTTACAACTTGATTTAATTCAGAATGTTCTCATTACTTCCGATACAAGTGATAGTTACACGATAATTCTGATATTCATGAATTATTACACTTTCAATATCATAATTATCCTTTATTTCAAGTAAGGACTGGTTTTAGTACTTTTATTTGGTACAGCCCAAATTTACCCCAGGTTCCACCAATACTGGTGTTAACGCTACTGGCTTCTATATAGCATGTTTTGTTATTGCTTACTTCTATCTTCTAGTTCCAAACCACACAGTCATTTACTAGCCAAATCATCATCTGCGTTCGCATATGAATCAAACCACACACATATGTACATGCGTACACATACACATATCACTTACTCATACTGGATTACTAATCTCATTGACACGTCGTTCAATCTTTCGTCTGTATTACTAACTTTCAATTATTAAGGTAATTATCTAACTCTTACCAGTTAGACATAATCGGTGTCACTATAAAGATGTGACTTCCAAGTCTAATAGAGGATTCTAATGTTCTGCTAAATCAATTGCAAGGATACCCGAAAGTTTTCGGTGTATAGAGTAGGCATACCAAAATACTAGTTCAATGCTATCGGTATTTATTTCGTTGATATCAAATTATCCATCATAATCGATATACTTAATATTAAGTTGTCAGATTTACTCAATACTAATTCTAACAGGTTTTCACCAGTTAATTACTCGCTTGATACTTATACAACATCATCAGTCGCCCATTATCTGATAATCATCAGACCTGATCTTATTCAGTAGTTTTTCATTAATAATCATTAATCGCTAAAAGTACAATATCCACTTATGTGTTCTAGTTCAAAGGTTTTATTCTTTCACCTCTCATTGAGTTCGATAAATCTTAGTTATTTATCTATCAAATTGCTTTCAGTTGCTACCGATTAACAACTTAATCGATATATAATCATGTAGGTCACCAGCTGACCCTTACTGCCTCAAGTGTGCTAATTGATACACAAAATCACGTTATGAGCATATATATATATATATATATATATATATATATATATATATATATATATATTATATAATATATATATATATATCATGAAACACGACAAATACGAAAACAGTATTCGCAAGATTAATACTCAATATACTACATAATGTTTGAGTATCCCGTGTACTTGGCTTAACAATAAGCTTTTGATGTTCAAGCTATTTATCAAGAATGTTCGATAGTGTTAGGAATTCATTTGCTCTAATTCAGTTCATTATCAACTACTTTGATCAGTTCTATCATTATCGGTTCACGTTCACAATTGCTAATTAACTGAAGTGTCCCGATCCATCCGAGTTATCAATATTAACAAAACCTTCAATAGTTAAATTAATACACTATTTCTATCATACTGCATCAATTTCATATATCCCAATTGACATAGTTTTCTATATCACGGTTACATCGAGTTACTCGAAGATAATTTCCAATTTCATTTGCTTAGTTTAATTCAAATATCAACTTTGGATTCTGCTTATATCAGTATCAACATAACCAATTCTATAATTATCCAATCATAGTTGATGGTCTCAAGTGATCTTTTATCTTAACTGATTTCTAATTATCACTTATTAATAAATAAACATTCATGATCTATAATCGATTTCCCATTGTCACTGTTTAATCTACTCACCGGGTACACCGGTGTTAACCAACCACCGTCCGATTATTATTATCCATAACTATAAATTTTGTAATGACTTGGATATCACTTGCATATAATATCAATCTTCACTTACAAACCATCATCTTATCTTACTAGTTAATACACATGCAATACAGTGTTTAAAGGAATCAGGGGTAGACTTTACCCACTTAACAATTTCCAGGTTACGTAACTTCAATACTCATCACAGACAGATAGATGGTATTAACTGAAGATTTATACTTAACAATTTCTATCAAAGCCCAGTGTTTAGTTATTCGGTTCTAAATTCTAATAAATACTCGCAACATATACATCATGTTCAGAAACTCACAAACGTATAACTCATGCGGTATTTATCTATGTTCACTCATATTAATACATATTCAAGAACTTACCGATCATGTCTATACGAATTATAAACAGCAAGGTCACAATTTGGTATCATACCCGTGTTATGTTCACATACATAACACACCCGTGATTCATTATTCGGATACCCTATTTGGATTTCGGTTCCATAACACCAATTCACTTTTACCATAACTGTCACAATCATCTATTTAATGATGTAATCTCTTAGTTTAAATGAATCCATATTATCAATATTTTCCCAATAACAATTATTTCTAAATTGGGGAAAAACAAGATTTAAGTTAGAATTTCCACTCACCGGGTATACCGATAATTTTGAACACCTGATACGTATATTGATATACCAGATGTGTAGCTCTCGTTTTCACGATCACAACGGCTCAAGAATCGTTCGAATCCGACTTCGGATGGCCAAGATATCGTTCGGAAACCAAAACCAATATAAAAGGTTAGATACGTAATAACTGAAAATATTCAGGGGGCTGTTTGTAATTTTTTAGGGCCCCAAAATAATTATTCAATCTCATAGGGGTTTAAATGAAATTACCTCATAAAATGAACGGGTTGGGTTCTTAATGGGTCGGGTTTGGGTTGAACCCGAAACCAAAACCACACTCTAATCTCTTCTTCTCTCTCTTTCTTTTTTTTTCCCACTGCACAGCAGCAGCAGCAGCAGCCGCCGCTGCTGCTCCCTGCTGCGCCCGCCGCCTGGCCGGTGCGCCCGCCCGGCCGGCGCGGCCACCTCGCCGGCGCCAGCGCCCTGGCCGCCGGAGAGTCCCACCAAGAGAGAGAGAGAGATGGGAGGAAGAGAGGCAGAGATGGGGCCCGCTGCCCCCGCCCCCACTGCCGGCCGCCGTGCCTGGCCGGCCTCTGGCGCCGCCGGCGCCTGGCCGGCCTCGGCGTGCCGCCGGCCAGCACCACGCAGAGAGAGAAAGAGAGAGGATGGGGGGAGGGGGAGAGAGAGAGAGTAAATGAGGGGGAGAGAGAATGAGAGTGGGTGAGAGTGAACGGGGGAGAGAGATTTTATCTCTCTTCCCTCCCCCCACCTACTCCCACCTACTCCCCCATACCTCCCATACCCATTAAATAAATTATTATTATTATTATTATTATTTATTTTCATTTTCTCTTCTTTCTCCATCTCCCCAATATATCAATACAAACCATAATTAAGGTTAAATACCAATATCCAGTATTATACGAGTATTTCATGCAGTGTATACACCCGTCCATTTTCATATACTTTTCATATCAATTAATCTGGTATGATTTATAAAAACTTTAATCCATTCCGGATTTCCATAATAAATCACCGAACATTATTTAATACAGAAACAATTAGTTTAAAAATTATAAGAATTTACGATAAATATTATTAACCCAGAGTTTACCAATCCGGGTGTTACAAGTTTGGTTCTAAGTCATCAAATCACACGATTCAAATAAAAAAAATAAAGTAAAATAAAATATATATAAATCAATCTTTATTCATTGCATTACATCACTCAAACATGAAATTTATTTTTTCTAAGAAAATGTAGATTTAACAAATAATTAATCTACTCGGAAAAAGGAAGAGATTTTAATTTATAATATCTATTATCATAGCTAATGTGTAACACCCTGATTATTAAATCACCGTAACACCCTGGTGATTAAATTAACATGATATGTTTAAAATTTTAACTCTTGGTTTAAGGGAGTATACAATTTCAATAGGGGTGAGGATGAAATCAAGTATTTTGTATAAGTGTATGAACTTGTATATGTAAATGGATATATGTGTATGTATATATATGTATAAGTGATATACAAAGTATCATCATTATTGTAAATGGAAGAATTAATATAAAAAGAGAGTTAGTGGTGGGAGTAGGTGTGCATGGCATGAGTTGATGAAGGGGTAGGATTTACCTAGAAAATTGTGTGTATAGGTGGCATGATAAGATGAGAGAGAGAGAGAGAGAGATTATTAGTGTGCATAATAATAAAAATTGGGGGGGGGGGGTTTGTATAAAAGGAGGAGAGAAATATCTTATTCTTCTCCTTAATTTTCTAGGGCTGAAATGAATCTCACATTCATCTCTGTCAACCCCCAAAAAACCTAGATCCCTCTCTCTCAAATTCCCCTCCTCTTCCTCTCTTCCCCCCCAACCTCTCTCTTCTCTCTCTCTTTCTCAGGGCAGACCACGGCCGGATGGTGCAGCCAGGCGCGACCAAGCGCGGCAGAGCCGCGGGGGTGCCGACGGTGCTTGAGGCGATGGCGAGCGGCGGGTCTTCTTATGGATCTATAGGTGAGGGAGTTATCTTGAATCCATTCATTTCTTGCCTTATTGAATTCTGAAATTTCTTGGATTAGTAGAGAATTGCTCTCATACTAAGTGTATATCTAGATACTACTAATTGGTAGAAAATGGGGAAGTCTATATTACTTTAAGTTGAGAAAATTAAAGCCATGTTCTTGTTCCTCATGTTGTCAATTTAGAGTTAGATGAAATTGGTGACTTGATTAAGGAAAAGGAGGTGAGGGGGGACCTTCCGTTGATCTATTTTATTTGAAGCCCTAATAATATTTCATGAAGTCCTTAAGCATGAGAAGGTATTATTTTGATCTTGATGTAAATGGGTTAATTAAATTGTACATATTAATTAATGAAAGGTGATAGAATGCTATAGTATTTATAATGTAGTAAAGGAGATCTTAATTTGATCAAACTTATCTTTTTAAATTTTTTTAAATTCAGAGAAATTTTAAGGCATACGTAGGATCAACACGTATCACCTAAGAAAGTCTTCAATCTATGCTTTTCTCATATTTTCCTTGCAAAATTCTGGACAAAACAATCACTTTGGATGAAATAGCGGATCTTCCCTATAGGTGCAGAAATCTGTTGAGCAGAATAACCTGTAAGTTTGGGTTCTGTTCATCAGTGTGTTGGGGTTAAACAATGCCGTGTAATATACCATTGGAAAGACAATCGAGTCTGTTTTCTAACGGTGCATACCATGTCCTTATCGGATACCTGTACCTTAAATTATGACTGAAACGTTGCATATTGATTGAAACTGTCCTGCTGCAGAACTCACTCACCGTTGATGAGTTTTTGAATATTTGGAGTAGTTCAATTAAATAAAACCTATCATGCAATATATCATTGGAAAGGTAGTGGAGTCTAGTTTCTAATAATTCTTTCCTCGTTTTATTTCAATACATAGAATGAAAGTTATTATAAAAAATTCATTGGTTGCCCGGAAAGATTGAGCCATAAAAGGTGTTTAAGCAATAAGTTCATGACTAGTGATCACGGTTAAATCAAACTACGTATAGTATGAGGTATATTATCTAAGAGATATCTGTAGAGGTATAAGAGTCCACCTTCCAGTGAGTTATTTCACATTTCGTTTGGATGTATGTGATAGAGGCTTTGTCGAAACACCACGAGCAAATTGAGGAATTTTTGCCCGAGTTCAATAGTAGTTGTAAAACGAGTGATTCTTATTGATATAGTAAGGCTCTACAAACCCTTAACATGTAGGGATTGAACTTCAAGCTCATTAATGTACAAAGCTAAATTGTGTCCCTTTATGTCTAAAAGAGAAATTATAAGAACACAGAAGTCTCCCAAATTAAACTTAAGCTCTTCTTTCATTAAAATTTTAATTAAAATTTTATATACAAAAAAGATGAGATTGTATTCTTAATGTCTACACCTGTAATGCCTTGATTGATACTCTAAGAAAGTTTAAGAGGTAGAAGAGCTGATAAAATCTCATGATCTTGTAACAAAAGATTTAATTAAGTTATATCCCAAAGTTTGATATCAGTAAAATATAAGTTATGAAAGCCTCAAAGGGTATCTTGACCCTGTAAGGAAGAGATATCATGTTGGAACTCTCCTTCTAGGCCATTTGGACTATATTGCAGTGGTGTTGTATGCATTATATGTATTAGAAAGTGAAATACTCAAGCGACTCCTACAGCACCACTATTTTACCTCCGAAATCGAGACTTGTGTATCTAAATTCACAAGTAGTATATCTTAAAATGTGAGTATGGTAGGTGAAACTTGAAAAAATAACTCCAACTGTAGGAAAACTTCTATAGTGAAATGATTTAATAGCTATTCAATGAGCGGTAAGAGCTTGAATTGTACATAGAGTAGTTGAAAAATTTGTCAAAAGACTGTTAGATCAGGTTATGGGCGAGTAATTCATTTATCATTCTTAAAGATCTTTTGCGCATAATTGATAAATTCTAGTAAGCTTCGGCCATGTCTTTTCTTTTTGTCATCATTTAGTTTTATCATAAATAACTACACTACAAGTTATGTAAGATGATCAGGCTCTGGGGTGAGGGGTAACTGATGAAGATGATCAGGCTCTGGGGTGAGGGGTAACTCTCCAGTACACCCAACTGAAGTGCTTCACTTCTTTCTTCCTCATACGCCTTCACTCTTTCTTCCTCATACGCCCTACATGGATGTAGAGTCAGATCTTTTAGAATGATCCTCACCCCCTTAAAAATCGGGCGACTCAGAACCAGATCATTGGCTCCAGTCGAAGCGACCACAAGCAAACCACCCCCGATGGTGGAGCCTTGTCACGACGACTAATATTTTATGACAGGCTCATTGCAAAGACTGATATTTTGCGTCGAACAGACTCCCAAGCGGCAGGATCTCGACCACCATCCTCTCCACATTTCCTTCATCTATTTGATGAAGAGCGGAAGAAGAGTCATGGCGGCTCAACAAGACAACCAAAGAGGGATTCAGAGGTAAAGACTTCTCAGAGGAGATGTCAGAGGCTACTTCTACATGAAAGATTCAACTTATTTATAGATAGAGAAGGAAAAACCAAGCTGTCTCCAATTCAAATTCTCGATCCTCGATAAGCCGGATCGCATCCCGAAATTTCGGGCAACAAAGAAGCATGATATCAATGGCTGCTACACCTCAATCTCAGTCATCATGGCGATAAAATCCAAAGGGACGACAATATCAATTTCAAAAAGCCAAATCAATCGCCGCGCCAGTTGTCAGCCAGCAGTTAATTTTCACATCAATTCAGAAAACTACATTAATGATTCAGCTCTTTTCTGTCCACAAGCATCAAGTCAAGCCTAAGCCACTAGGAATCTTTCACCAGCTCTGCTCTCCTGCTTCTTTCTCCCAAAGACCGAAAAATAAAAAAACGGGTGCATCAGTAGTGGTGAAAATCTGCCCTCACAGGATGATAATACATATCCAAGCAACCAAAAGCCTCCATCACTCTGAAGCCATTCTAGAAGGTACTCCTCGCCCCGAGGACACTTCCACCCAGGTAGCTTCGAAGCTCCCAGCCGTCCTAAATTTCACCTATTTCTAGAGACTTCAGCTCCGCACATGATAATCTCGGCAACAGATCATCCTTGATCTTCGCCTTCAGCTACACTGCGGTAACATATCATTCTTCATCTCTACCGACAGTTCACAGTCTGATCTTCCTCCACGATCTTGACGTGAAACACCCTCCAGCCTAGCCAATTATGGACAGAGACGAATTTCTCTGCATGTAATCTCAACAATTAAGCGCCAATAATCACGGTCGTTATAATAAATTTACACGTGCAGATCATGCAGTTATGAGGATCGCGTTGGTACCATGCGCCCTCATGCACCCAATTCTGATCAAATATAAATAGACCTTCTCCTCCAGCGAGAGGGAATCTTTTTTTCTATTCTAAAAACCCCAGCACTGAGACGCTGACATTCTATTCCTGTAATTCCTGTAACCTATGTTAATATTTCTTTAATGAATAAACTAAATCATAATCTCTAGCCACCCTAAAAGCCATCAATAGCCACCTTATGAAGATCATAGCCGCGCTATGAAGATCTTAGCCGCCCTATGAAGATCTTAGCCACCCTATGATTTTGATGTATGTATAGGTGTGAAGTGATGAAGGGGTTTGAAAGTTTTGCTATAAATAGGCACCACATTGCATGAGATTTTAAGGAGTAAGGAAGTGAGAAGAGAGAGTTGTCAAATATTATATTGTTCTCTCCTTTCTCTTGCCATTCATCTTCCTTTTGTTAAGATCTAGTGAGTTGGGTTTCATTGGGCTTGGGTGAGTGAGATTTGAGTTGTAATCTCTTGTATTCTCCACTTTTGATTAGTGAATTCCTCTTGCTGTCTTCTTCGTGGACGTAGGTCACATTGACCGATAAACACTGGTGTGCTGTTCTCTCTGTCTCTTTCATTTTATATTGCTATATGTCTCTCTTTATACTTGCCATCTCGTGCATTAGAAGCCCACTGCTACAACAAACTGGTATCAGAGCTAGTGTTATCTTCTTGTGGGTTTCCTGATGGCTTCGGCAAAGTATAAAGTAGAGAAATTCGACGGGAGAAATAGCTTCAGTTTGTGGAGAGTCAAAATGCGGGCTCTCTTGGTGCAACAAGACTTGTTGAAAGTCTTATCCGGTAAGGGCAAGTTGCCGGAATCCATGTCCGAGGACGAAAAAAGAAGAACTCGAGATGAAGGCGCATAGTCTCATACAACTTTGTCTAGCCGACGAAGTTTTGCGGGAGGTTGCCGATGAAGATACCACCGCCGGTTTGTGGCTCAAATTAGCGAACTTGTATATGACAAAGTCCCTGACCAACAAGCTCTACTTGAAGCAGCGCCTCTTCACCCTTCGCCTGGTGGAAGGTACGCCAATTAAAGACCACTTAGATGAGCTCAATAAAATTCTCATGAATTTAAAAAATATTGATGTTAGAATAGATGAAGATCATGCTCTCATTTTGTTGTGCTCATTACATCCTTCCTTTGAAAATTTTGTTAATAGTATGCTCTATGGTAGAGATACACTCTCTTTAGAAGATGTCAAATCAGCTTTACATTCTAAGGAGTTAAGACAAAAGGTGTCAGTTGTAGGAAGTGAGGATCAAGCTGAAGGCTTGTTCGTCCGTGGTCGTACAGAGAAGGGTCGAGAAAAATCTCGAGGAAAATCTAGATCTAAATCTAGGTTAAGAAAAAATATTGAGTGTCACTATTGTCATAAGTTTGGACACTATAGAAAAGATTGTTTTAAGCTCAAAGAAAAAGAAGATGTAAGGAGGAAATCTTAAGATGAGAAATCTTCGGTTGTTAGTGTTGCAGAAAAAGTCTCCACATCACATGAGGTTCTTTCAGTTACCGTCCTTGATGCCCGTTTACGAGATGAGTGGGTTCTTGATTCAGGTTGTTCTTATCACATATGTCCTCACAGGGACTGGTTTGTGACTTACCAACTAATTGATGGTGGTAATGTCTTAATGGGAAATAACATGCCCTGCAAAACAATTGGTATTGGGTCAATCAAGATTAGAATGCATGACGGTATTGTAAGGACGTTGAGTAATGTTCGGCATATGTCGGATTTGAAGAAAAATTTAATTTCTTTGGTCACCCTTGACTCCAACGGCTATAAGTTTTCAGCTGAAGGTGGAGTTTTAAGAGTTAGCAAAGGCTCTCTTGTTGTGATGAAAGGAAAGAAAATGGATACCCTTTATATCCTTCAAGGTAGCACGGTGACAGGTGATGTCGCTGTGTCAATGTCAGAAGACCCAGACTTAGATACCACTCGTTTGTGGCATATGCGGTTAGGGCATATGAGTGAGAGAGGACTACATATGTTGAGTAAGCAAGGTTTGCTTTGTGGCCAGAAAATAGGAAAGCTTGACTTTTATGAACACTGTGTTTTTGGCAAGCAGCACAGAGTTCCTTTTGGTACAGGTATTCACAGGACTAAAGATACCTTAGACTACATCCATTCAGATGTTTGGGGTCCCTCTCAGGTTCCATCAAAAGGTGGAGCTAGTTATCTTCTAACTTTAATTGATGATTATTTCAGAAAAGTTTGGGTGAAGAGCTAATTATCCTCTCAAGCATAAGAGCGATGTGTTTGCTACCTTCAAGCAGTGGAAGGCTATGATCGAAAAGCAAACAGGAAAGAAGGTGAAGCACCTCAGGACCGACAATGAAATGGAGTTCTATTCCATGGAGTTTGATCAATTCTGTAAAAAAGAAGGAATTATGCGGCATCGTACAGTTCGATACACACTACAACAGAATGGAGTTGCAGAAAGGATGAACAGGACACTGTTAGAGAGTGCTCGGTGCATGCTCTCTAATGCGGTTTGTCAAAATACTTTTGGGCCAATGTAGTAAATACAGCTTGCTATTTGGTAAATCGGTCTCCCTCTACAGCTGTTGATTTTAAGACTCCTGAAGAGGTATGGTTTGGTACCCCTGCTAATTACTCTCATTTACGAGTATTTGGTTGCCCTGCTTATTTTCATGTAAATGATGGTAAGCTTGAACCTCGGGCAAAGAAAGCTATATTTCTTGGTTATGCTACTGGGGTGAAGGGATACAGGTTGTGGTTTCCTGATCCTAAGTCACCTAAATTTGTTATTAGTAGGAATGTTATTTTTGATGAAAATTACATGCTTCAACCGAGAAAGGAGTCTGTTGTTGATATTATAGGTTCAGGAGAGGAAACAAGCAAACAGGTGGAGCTTGAGAGCAAAGTTACAGAAGGAGTGCAGGAGAGCACTCGCGTTGAACCAGTCAATGATGCTCAAGGTTCAACTTCAAGTGATGATACACTGCAAGAGCAACAGTACAGTATTGCCACCGGGAGAGCAAAAAGCCAGATTCGTCCACCTAAGCGATACGCCTATGCAGATATGGTCGCTTATGCTCTAAGTGTGGCAGAATCTATTGAGATTCCAGAGCCTTCTACCTACAATGAGGCTATCAGTTCTGATGAAGCTGCAAAATGGACTGTTGCTATGACTGAAGAGATGAAATCTCTTCACAAGAACCAAACATGGGAGTTAGTGAAGCCGCCCAGGGGACAGAAAATTATTGGCTTCAAATGGGTCTTTAAGAAGAAAGAAGGAATTTCTGGTGCTGAGTCTGTAAGATACAAAACGCGCTTGGTAGCCAAAGGCTACAGTCAAACAGAGGGTGTCGACTTCAATGAAGTATTCTCTCCAGTTGTGAAGCACACCTCTATTCGTGTGTTGCTAGCCATGGTTGCTTGATTCGATTTAGAGCTCGAGCAACTTGATGTGAAAACAGCCTTTCTTTATGGCAAGCTTGAAGAGCACATCTTTATGCATCAACCAGAAGGATTTGTTATTGAAGGTAAAGAAGACCATGTGTGCAGGTTAAAGAAATCTCTTTATGATTTGAAGCAGTCACCTAGGCAATGGTATTTGAGGTTTGATACTTTTATGATTGAGCATGACTACTCTAAGAGTAAATATGATAGTTGTGTTTATCATCAGAAGCTTAATGATGGTTCTTTTGTATATTTGCTTTTATATGTTGATGACATGTTGATTGCAGCTAAAGACATGTCTGAAGTTGATAAATTGAAAGCTCTACTCAAACAAGAGTTTGAGATGAAAGATTTGGGAGCAGCGAAGAAGATTTTGGGAATGGAAATTCACAGGAACAGGTAAGAAGGAAAATTGTTCCTATCTCAGAAGAAATATATCGAGAAGGTGTTGGAGAGATTTGGCATGCTTGATGCCAAACCTGTGAAAACTCCACTTGCTGCTCATTTTCGACTTTCAGCAGATTTATCTCCTCAAAGTGACGAAGAAGAGATGTACATGTCTCATATTCCCTATGCCAGTACAGTTGGAAGCATTATGTATGCTATGGTGTGCACTCGACCGGACATTTCACATGCAGTCAGTGTTGTAAGTCGATATATGGACAGGCCAGGAAAAGACCATTGGCAGATAGTGAAATAGATTTTATGATATTTAAAAGGATCTACTAATATTGGTCTGTGTTTTGACAGGGGAACTAATTCTGATTGCAAAATTGCAGGATATTCGGATTCAGATTTTGCGTGCATTTTGGATAGAAGAATTTCTCTGACAGGTTATGCTTTCACTCTTTCAGGTAGTGCCATTAGTTGGAAGGCGACTTTACAGTCGACAGTTGCTTTGTCTACTACGGAGGCAGAGTATATGACAGTTACAGAGGCAGTGAAAGAAGCTATTTGGTTAAGAGGCTTGGTTGAAGATCTCGGCTTACACCAAGGAGTAACTACGGTGTTTTGTGACAGCCAGAGTGCTATACATATGACGAAACACCAGATGTATCATGAGAGAACCAAACACATTGATGTCAGGTATCACTTTATTCGAGAAATTAAAGTTATCAAAGTTAAGAAAATTGGTACTGCAGATAATCTAGCAGATATGATGACAAAGCCCGTACCTTCGCACAAGTTCGAGTACTGTCTCGATTTGCTTGGTGTTCAAAGTGGTGAAGGTTGAGCCCGTCGAGGTTAGAGAAGACAGCAAGAATCCAAAGGACGCTTGATACAGTTCAAGTTAAGGTGGAGAGATTTTTCTATTCATTCAAGACAAGGTGGAGATTTGTTAATATGTCTTTAATGAATAAACCAAATCATAATCTCTAACCACCCTAAAAGCCATCAATAGCCACCCTATGAAGATCATAGCCGCACTATGAAGATCTTAGCCGTCCTATGAAGATCTTAGCCACCCTATGATTTTGATGTATGTGTAGGGTGAAGTGATGAAGGGGTTTGAAAGTTTTGCCTATAAATAGGCACCACATTGCATGAGATTTCAAGGAGTAAGGAAGTGAGAAGAGAGAGTTGTCAAATATTGTATTGTTCTCTCCTTTCTTTTGCCAATCATCTTCCTTTTGTTGAGCTCTAGTGAGTTGGGTTTCATTAGGTTTGGGTGAGTGAGATTTGAGTTGTAATCTCTTGTATTCTCCACTTTTGATTAGTGGATTCCTCTTACTGTCTTCTCCGTGGACTAGGTCACATTGACCGAATCACGTTAAACACTGGTGTGCTGTTCTCTCTGTCTCTATCATTTTATATTGCTATCTGTCTCTCTCTATACTTGTCATTTCTTGCATTAGAAGCCCACTGCTACAACAACCTATTGATTATAGTGGATTTTCCTCCTTCTCGTCGTTTTCTCTCAATTTGAATTTTCACTTAAAATTCTTGTGTCTCTTTTGTGACGTGCGTTATTTTCTCTCCAATCGTAATCCCCACTGGACTCTACCATTGCTTGCGGTGAGGATCGACCATCCGATCACTAACGATGAAAAATCTCCACCACAAGAGCCCTAGGAGCTTTTCTTTTTTCCCTTCATGTGAATTCTGACTGAACTCGAATCTTTACTTTGAAGAGAAAATGAAAAAATAATTACCCAACCAGCTAGTAGGATAATCATACAGTAAAATGTCAGAATATCAGGCTGATTGATGGGCATTGAAGCTTATTTGTATGGTTGTTTCTGTTCTGTAAACATTTATTAGAAAAGTAACAGAACAGAGATTTCATATATCCTAATCGAGTGTTAGTTTTGATGCTGAATCTATAACCTTTCTGTTCACATAGGATGGATACTTGTATTATGCGACCAAGAATTCAATGTAGCCTTCTGTTAGGTGCCGGCATTCGGTCTGCTGATCTGAAACTCGACATTTCATCCAAACTAACCTTATGGCCTCAGAGATGAGAGATGAGTGTTAATTACAGCAACAGGAGCTATCTAATATGCTATCACAGGTCACGACATCTTACCACTAATATTGTTTTGGCAGTGAATTTTTTGAGTACTTGTGATCTTTTCTCCTTACTAGAGAGTTTCATCCTTTGCTCCAGATAATCATGCTGCCTTTTAAACTGGAAATTCCATTTCTTTGTTTGAGGCACTTCTTCAACTGCCAGTTAATCTGTGCCTTGAGCCCAGGGACGAGGGATCTGAAGGCTGCCCTGTGAAGGTTGCAAGTAGGAATGTAGCATCTGTCCCTTGTGTGGCATCTAAAATTATCAGTGACCAAGGTATCAATGACTGAGGAATCACCAAAATTATGTTGTTATCCTGTATTAATTTGAATGTTTTTCTGCACGTTATAAATTCTCTGCCTCAATATTTGAGGTTATAAATTCTCTGTTATCCCATACAATATTAGAATGGTATATTTTATTTTTCCCGTTTGATATATCAATGACATAATCTGAATGGTTTTTTGACTATTCTTTGTCTCAATAATATTCAGTAAAAAACACATTTGACGGAGTGGTTAGGTATCTTATACTCGAAAAAATTGGTATCTCCACCAAACCTTAATGAAAAAACTGTTGGGTATTCTGCTTAACAAGAATCAATCTGACAACTTATCAAGATTACTGAGATATCAACAATCTAATTGGCCAGGTCGGCAAATATCAGGTGGGAGGTTTTCCGTTCAAAGAACGTTCCTTAATTCAAGAACCACCTTTCAATTTCCTTCCTTGGTTTAAGCACCAATTAGACTGAATCCAAGTCAGTCACAATATACTGTAAAGTATATCCCCTGTATAAAGGATTTAATCCACTTATACAGTTTCACTTAGACTGAATCTAAGTCAATCTCGATATACTATAAAGTATATCCCCTGTATAAAGGACTTAGGCCACTTATACAGTAATTGAAGTGAGGTACGCTTACAGCGAATCTCCTTAAGACAATTACGTCCCCCGCACCGGTGCTTACGGGATAATGGACGCTGGTCTCCCAAGATACAACACTTCTTCACGGTATTTGGATAGCACTACCAAATCACCGTACGGTCGAACCGTAGTCAACCAGTACCTACACAGGATTAGCAAAACAGCGGTATAACGACAAATTTCAAATGAATATTTGTCTTACTCTTTTGGAGGAACACCCACTGTTGAGGACGTAGGAAGGTTGAAGAATTTTGTCAGAATCTCCTTTAGGAAGTAGCTTCGGATTCCCACTTCACTTGGAAGTCGCAGATTCCCACTTCGTTGGAAGTCGTCTATTCCCACTTCACTGTTGGAAGTCGCTCTGGAATTCGAGGAGTCGAAATTCGCCGGAGCCCAGTTCAGAACGGAGTCAGAACTTTATAGAGAGAGAGAGAGATCTTTCAGAAGAGAGAAAGATTCTTCGGATTGGTGTGTCTGAGAATGGACCCCTGGAGCGCTTTTTATAGCGCTCTGGAGGGGTATTCTCGTCCGCCAATTCCCAACAGTTGCGACGGTTCTGTCCGAACCGTCGCAACCGACCAACCGCTCTGTCGGTTTTCCGACAGCGGTTGGCGAACGGTCGGATCCGTTCGCGCGGGCGGACACCCGTTGGAGTTTTCGAATCCTTCCGCGGGCGGGTTGGATTAACGGCCCCTGATTCAAAAAGAGAACCAGGTAGGGAACTCTGATCGGACCACGGACCACGAGCCCACGGCCCACGGACCCAGGCCCGAGCCCGAGCCCGAGCGCCGAGCCCGAGCCCGGCCCGGCACCGGCGCCGGCGCCGGCCGGCCGCCGCCAGCGGCGGCGCGCGTGCACGTACGCATGTACGAGTATAGTTCCCTCCAATTCGCGCGCGAAAACTCCAAGTACCCAAAGGGCACACCCTTTGGTCTCATTTTTTCTCTATTTATACCCCATATACTTCCATCACATGGCCAATGTGGGACTAAATGCTTGTAGCTAAATTTAGTCCCTTTTGGCTTTGAATTAGGCAATCTTTGAACTTGAATATCTCATTCATTCGAAGTCGGATTGAACATGTAAATATACCACGTTCATCACAAATGGAAGGAGAACACACTCCAACCATCATCCGGTTGATTTGATCAACGGATCTTGCCATAATTCATCTCGAAGATTCAGCTTTATTTTCTTCAATTCCAACAATCCCCACAATGAATGAAGAATTCAAGGAAATGACACACAAAGAGACTGACTCTATTGTGTAAGGTACTTGAGAAAAGAAACTGCATAAGGATAGGTGAACTAGGTCTTGAACCTTCCATAGTGAAAGCTTTATCGGACTTACTGGCTAATCAGTGAACTAGGTCTTGAACTGTTAGCCGTTAGTGTAAGTCAAGTCAACAAGCTTCACACAGTAACTTTCCAAATCAACTTTGGTTCTCTGTTGTGTCCGTTTTGGCCCTGGACATTCTTGGTTTCAGAGAGTATCTTTAGGGAATAACAGCCTCCATAGAGATTCCCAAAGAGCCGACCCAACTCTATACTCACATAGGTGATGGACCTATTAAGAGTAGTCTACTCTACTCCACTTGTTTAGTAACAAGATATAGGCATCATTAAAAGCGTTAAGCTTATCCTTAACCCACTTGTAGAAAAGCACTTATGTGCACCATAGGAATGGATTGGAGTCAAGCTCCCAAGTGCTTACTTGCTGAGTCAATCATAACTAGTTTTTCCTCTTGAACTTAGTCCGTGGGATCTCCAGTCGCTAAGTGAGGTTTCCATTAAGCTGACTCGGTAAGGTTAGGCTTTTAGACCCATTCCCCTCGATGCGCAGTTTATACGCTCTCCACTTAAACCTTTAGTAAGCGGATCCGCTAAATTATCCTTTGACGATACAAAGTCAATAGAGATAATTCCATTTGAGAGCAACTGCTTCACGGTATTATGTCTACGACGAATATGTCTAGACTTACCGTTGTATATCACATTTTGTGCCCTAGATATAGCTGCTTGATTGTCGCAGTGTATACATATAGCGGGCACTGGCTTTGTCACAACGGTATATCTTCTAAGAATTGTCGAAGCCATTCTGCTTCTTCTCCAGCCTTATCTAAGGCTATGAATTCCGATTCCATAGTGGAACGGGCAATACATGTTTGCTTAGAAGATTTCCATGATACCGCTGCTCCTGCTAGAGTAAATACGTATCCGCTAGTTGATTTTGATTCCTCAGAATCTGCAATCCAATTAGCATCACTGTATCCTTCCAGTACAGGAGGATACTTTCCATATCTCAAGGCATATTCCTTGGTATGTGATACGTAACCCAATACTCGTAGTAGAGCGGTCCAATGTAGATCACTAGGATTACTAGTATATCTACTCAACTTGCTTACAGCGTAAGCAATATCGGGTCTAGTGCAATTCATTAAATACATTAGACTTCCGATAATCTGAGAATACTCCAACTGGCGTATCCCAGTTCCTGTATTCTTATGAAGGTGGACGTGTGGGAGAAAAGGATTTGTATTCTCTTTTATCCCATGATCCTTGAATCTTTCTATCATCTTATCCACGTAGTGAGATTGAGATAGACTGATTCCATCTGGTGTTCTAGTAATTTTAATTCCTAAAATTACATCAGCAACCCCCAGATCCTTCATATCAAAACTGTTGGATAACATTCTTTTAGTGGACTTAATAATCTCAATATTAGTCCCAAGTATCAACATGTCGTCTACATAAAGACAAACAATGATACATGCGTTTCCAACTGTTTTCGTGTAAACACACTTATCGCATTCATTGATAGTGAATCCATCTTTGATCATGACACTATCAAATTTCTCATGCCATTGTTTTGGAGCCTGCTTTAAACCATATAAGGATTTTACCAATTTACACACCTTGTGTTCTTGGCCCTTGACTTTAAATCCTTCTGGTTGCTCCATATATATTTCTTCACTTAATTCACCATTTAAGAATGCAGTCTTGACATCCATTTGATGGATATCTAAGTTGTGCAATACTGCAATCGCAATCAACATCCGAATGGACGTTATTCTTGTTACTGGTGAATATGTATCGAAGTAGTCAAGTCCTTCTTTTTGCCGATAACCCTTGGCTACTAATCTAGCCTTGTACTTATCGATAGATCCATCGGGTTTTAATTTTCATTTGAAAATCCACTTACACCCAATTGGTTTACTTCCAGGAGGCAAGTTTACCAATTCCCAAGTATGATTACTTAGTATGGATTCTATTTAGCTATTTATAGCTTCTTTCCACATTTGTGCTTCTGGGTTTGACATAGCCTCTTTAAATGTTTGAGGCTCGCTCTCAATAGCGTATGCTATGAAATCTGGACCAAAAGATTTTGAGATTCTAGATCTCTGACTTCTTCTTGGTTCAATTTCCGCATTAACAATTGGTTCCTCGGGGCTTTCGTCCCTGAACGCCATCTCGTGTGTTCTTTTCCCAGAAGTCTTATCTGCTTCCCGTTTGTACGGAAAGATATCTTCAAAGAACACAGCATCTCGAGATTCGATAATCATGTTTACATGAATATCTGGTATTTCTGATTTATGAACCAGAAACCTATAGGCACTACTATTCAAGGCATAGCCTATGAATATGCAGTCTATAGTTTTTGCTCCCAACTTAGTCTTTTTGGGTAATGGTGCCAGCACCTTTGCAAGGCACCCCCACATTTTGAGGTAATGGTAGGAAGGTGTCCTTCCATGCCATAACTCGAATGGTATAAGACCAAGTTTCTTGTGGGGTACTCTATTTAGAATATGATTTGCAGTTAATAGAGCTTCCCCCACAAGTTCTGCGGAGCTCCAGAACTTACGAGCATGGAGTTAACCATCTCCTTCAAAGTTCTGTTCTTCCGTTCAGCAATTCCATTCTGCTGAGGAGTGTATGGTGCTGTAGTTTGATGTATTATACCAAAACTAGCACATAACTCACTAAAATCATTTGATTCATATTCTCCGCCTCTATCGGATTTTAGAATCTTGATTTTCTTGTTGAGTTGATTCTCAACTTCGGCTTTATATGTTGTAAACATATTTATTGCCTCATCCTTACTGTTCAAAAGATACACATAACAGTATCTTGTACAGTCATCGATAAAAGTAATGAAATACTTTTTACCGCCTCTAGTTGGCATAAACTTCAAGTCACATAGATCGCTATGAATTAACCCTAAAGGTTCTGTATTTCGATCTATTGAGTGAAATGAATTTTTAGCCAACTTGGCCTCAACACAAACCTCACACTTGCGAATTTCTTCCAAGTTGAGTTTAGGAATATATCCCAGATTAGACAAGTTTTTCAAAGACTTGTAATTTACATGCCCTAATCTAGCATGCCACAGAATAGGAGACTCAAGCAAATAAACAGAAGATTTTCCTTTTATTAGCTTTGGGTACAAATACACGGACTTTTTATCAACCACTGCAACATTGGCTTTGAAAAGTCCATCTACAAGATAACCCTTTCCCACATACATCCCTCCCTTAGTAAGTACAAATTTGTCGGATTCAAATACAATTCTAAATCCTTTCTTACTAAGTATAGATCCGAAAATCAGATTCTTTCGGATGTCTGGAACATGAAGGACATCGTTAAGAGTAAGCTCTTTGCCCGATGTCCACTTCAGGATGACCTTGCCCTTTCCTTCAACCTTTGAGGAAGCTGAATTACCCATGAATAATTGCTCATCTTGCTCTAGCCTTTGATATTCTGAGAATAACAATTTCTCCGAGCAGATGTGCCTGGTAGCTCCCGTGTCTACCCACCAGTCTTTGTTATTGGTTGTCAGATTTACTTCTGACACCACAGCAGAAAGACTTGGTGATTCATGGTTGGTCATGTTGGCCTGTGGGTGGTTTTTCTTGTTCTTCTTTTGACGGCTGCGGCATTCATTTGCTTTGTGACCTTCTTTGTTGCAGATGTAACAGGTCCCTTTGAAGCGCATGGTTCTGCCGTCTTGAGCCTTGCCTTTGTACCCCTGGGAAGGCTTCTTCCTCTTCAAGCTTTTGGAAGTAGATGCTTTCCCCTTTGAGTCCTCGATCACATTTGCTTTTGCTTCGTAGGAGTTCTTGCTGCTCCTTTTCTCGGACTTGCGGTTGTCCTCCTCTATACGAAGCCTCACAATGAGATCCTCCAACTTTAGCTCCTTTCTCTTGTGCTTCAGGTAGTTCTTGAAGTCTCTCCACGCAGGGGGAGCTTCTCCACGATGGTTGCAACCTGAAAAGTTTCAGGAAGAATCATACCTTCGGCCTCTATCTCGTGCAAGATAAGTTGGAACTCTTGCACCTGACTGATGACAGTCTTGCTATCCACCATTTTGTACTCCAGAAATCGTCCAACGACGAACTTCTTGGTACCAGCATCTTCAGTCTTGTACTTCTTGTCAAGACTGGCCCATAACTTCTTTGCCGTAGTAATCGGACTGTAGACATTGTAAAGAGAGTCATCCAGTCCATTAAGAACATAATTTCGGCAAAGGAAGTCACCTTGTGTCCAAGCATCGAATGCAAGGACTGAATCCCGATCAGTTCCGGGTTCTGGTGGATCCTCCTGCAGGAATTTGGCCAGATGTAGAGTGGTCAAGTAGAAGAGCATCTTCTGTTGCCACCTCTTGAACTCTGTGCCATCAAACTTTCCTGGCTTCTCCGGCTTCGGGTTAGGAAGTGGAGTTGGCATCAAACCTTGGAGCGGTATGTTTGTTGCCTTGCTGGAGGTATCTTGATTTGTCTCAGACATTTTTTCTGCAAGTTCAAGCAGAACAGAAGTGAGAAACTATAATTGTCTTAAGAATGTTGGGTATTCTGCTTAACAAGAATCAATCTGACAACTTATCAAGATCACTGAGATATCAACAATCTAATTGGCCAGGTCGGCAAATATCAGGTGGGAGGTTTTCCGTTCAAAGAACGTTCCTTAATTCAAGAACCACCTTTCAATTTCCTTCCTTGGTTTAAGCACCAATTAGACTGAATCCAAGTCAGTCACAATATACTGTAAAGTATATCCCCTGTATAAAGGATTTAATCCACTTATACAGTTTCACTTAGACTGAATCTAAGTCAATCTCGATATACTATAAAGTATATCCCCTGTATAAAGGACTTAGGCCACTTATACAGTAATTGAAGTGAGGTACGCTTACAGCGAATCTCCTTAAGACAATTACGTCCCCCGCACCGGTGCTTACGGGATAATGGACGCTGGTCTCCCAAGATACAACACTTCTTCACGGTATTTGGATAGCACTACCAAATCACCGTACGGTCGAACCGTAGTCAACCAGTACCTACACAGGATTAGCAAAACAGCGGTATAACGACAAATTTCAAATGAATATTTGTCTTACTCTTTTGGAGGAACACCCACTGTTGAGGACGTAGGAAGGTTGAAGAATTTTGTCAGAATCTCCTTTAGGAAGTAGCTTCGGATTCCCACTTCACTTGGAAGTCGCAGATTCCCACTTCGTTGGAAGTCGTCTATTCCCACTTCACTGTTGGAAGTCGCTCTGGAATTCGAGGAGTCGAAATTCGCCGGAGCCCAGTTCAGAACGGAGTCAGAACTTTATAGAGAGAGAGAGATCTTTCAGAAGAGAGAAAGATTCTTCGGATTGGTGTGTCTGAGAATGGACCCCTGGAGCGCTTTTTATAGCGCTCTGGAGGGGTATTCTCGTCCGCCAATTCCCAACAGTTGCGACGGTTCTGTCCGAACCGTCGCAACCGACCAACCGCTTTGTCGGTTTTCCGACAGCGGTTGGCGAACGGTCGGATCCGTTCGCGCGGGCGGACACCCGTTGGAGTTTTCGAATCCTTCCGCGGGCGGGTTGGATTAACGGCCCCTGATTCAAAAAGAGAACCAGGTAGGGAACTCTGATCGGACCACGAGCCCACGAGCCCACGGCCCACGGACCCAGGCCCGAGCCCGAGCCCGAGCGCCGAGCCCGGCCGGCCGCCGCCAGCGGCGGCGCGCGTGCACGTACGCATGTACGAGTATAGTTCCCTCCAATTCGTGCGCGAAAACTCCAAGTACCCAAAGGGCACACCCTTTGGTCTCATTTTTTCTCTATTTATACCCCATATACTTCCATCACATGGCCAATGTGGGACTAAATGCTTGTAGCTAAATTTAGTCCCTTTTGGCTTTGAATTAGGCAATCTTTGAACTTGAATATCTCATTCATTCGAAGTCGGAATTGAACATGTAAATATACCACGTTCATCACAAATGGAAGGAGAACACACTCCAACCATCATCCGGTTGATTTGATCAACGGATCTTGCCATAATTCATCTCGAAGATTCAGCTTTATTTTCTTCAATTCCAACAAAAACTCATACTTTGTGTATTGTTGCTTAATCTCCATCTATGTTAATTTTCAGCCTTGACCGAACAAAGCAGAGAGAGCTGAGAAATTTTTGTGTACTTTATTGCATAATTCTTCTTGTTGTTCACAGAGTAAGCACATAACTTTTATGATTCACCAACAATTGAAACCTCTTGGTAAAATAGATGTCCTTACCTTCACTCTCAATGGTTTTAGTACAGAATTTTTGAACTTTAGGAGATGGAAATGTGTAGAATCTTTACATTGAGTAATTGTTCCTAAAAAAAATGAAAACTTTTGAACTAATTGCTTAACTGCGTGTATGTAAGCTGATAAATTTCACACCTAGTTCTTCAAGTATTGGAATGTTGATGCTCCTCCTATGTGCAGTGAAATACTTTGAACTGGTTGTGAATTTTTATGTCCTTAATGCAACAAAGTTTCATCCATAATTTTTCTAGTATCAAAATTTTATTCCCCACTTTATTCCCCACTCTCCTAGTAAACCAAAGGAAGAACATGGTGGATTCCCTGATGCCATGCAGTGAGGAGGTATTAGCTGAAAACACTGAACTTTTCCGAATTTCAAACTTGTGTGCTTCCTCCGAAAGTGTCAAACTGGCATCTAAAATGAAGTTGTTCCTCTCTGCCATAAAAGACAAACACAAAATATATATCATTAGCAAGTTAGCATAGTGCACAACGTCAATTTTCGAATGGATTCCATTAGCGTAATGCTAGCTGATAGATACAATCTAATATGTATCAAGGCCCATTGGATTGCCTCATCATTTACCAGCCCTTTTCTCCTCAAGAAAAATGGGATTATGGGAGCAGCTATAAAATATAACTCCATGCATGGCATGTTTGGTTGCAAAGAAGTGGGCAAAAATAAGGAAATGAGGAAGTATAATTGCTTACTTTCTTATCTATCCAAACACCGGAAAAGAAAAATAAGAAAACCCTTTTCCCTTTTTTCTTTTCTCTTTTACACAACCATTTCTTCACTTCCAGAGTAAATAATTTTGTGGTCATATAAATCTCATTTGTAATAAGTTATAGTACAAAACAGTTAATTTTTTAATCATGTAAATCTCATTTGCATTCTAATTACTGTCCATTTTTAATTTTTCTTAATTAATTTTTATTTTAATATTATTTTGCGGTCAACTTTTTCACTTCCACTTCCACTTTCACATTATCATCCAATCATCAGAAAAGGCATAATATTTTTCAAGCCACACTTCTCAAAAACATTCAAATACCGAAAAATTTATTAACCAATTCCCAAGTTCTAAAGGGAAACTATTACCACTTCCTCACTTCTTCACTTCCTCATCCCTTAACCAAACAGGCCCTTTAGTCAAATGTTGTTCAATTTGACAGAATGTGCGACAACTTGCCAACACATAGAAAGAATTTAACATGGATGATTTGACAAAGTTATCAAGTCTGGGATCTGACCCAAATTCAACCCTGTGTATTCATGCCAAATTCTTGACCTAGGAAGCTGTTGCCAAGATAAGGATTGGCATAAACCCATTAGCAGGAAGCTGAAAGAGAGATGAGATCTAGACTAGATCATCTAGTTGCTTATAAAAATCAAAAAACCAAACGAATGAGTTGCTTCACATTGCAGTGTACCTAGAAGGCTAAAAGAATAGTGAGGCTATAGTAAAATTAATAGTAGCAGGGGTCTATGAGTAAAAATGCAACTATGAAGATGGGAAAGTGCTATGGACACACATTTGACTTGGTCAATATTCCTGCTTGCATGTAGCCCAAGGGTCTAATGGCATCTTTCCCTTTCAACAAGAAAACAAACTCCCAGCATAGTGGTTGGTGATCTGTCTTATTTATTAGAAAGAGGTCAGAGAATTCCCTAATCTTAAGCAATTATGTAATGATGTGTGCCAAAGAGAATTCCCGTGAGCAATGCTACCGACACAACTTCCATACTATAATCAATTATTACTTAATATTTATATCAACTTTCACTAAATATTTAACCAAGAGAATGAGAGGCCTATATCCTGCGTGTTTGGTTTCAAGTAAAGTGGGCGGAGGTAAGAAAATAAAGAAGTATAATTGCTCACTTTTTTATATCCAAACACCGGAAAAGAGAATGAGAAAACGCCTTTTTCTTTTCTCTTTTCCTTTTTACATAATTACTTCCTCACTTTTAGGATGCTACAGTTAATTTTGTGGTCATGTAAATCTCATTCGTAATAAGTTGTAGTTCAAAACAGTTAATTTTATGATCATGTAAATCTCATTTGCATTCTAATTACAATCTAATTTTTATTTTTCTTAATTAATTTTTATTTTAATATTATTTTGAAGCCAACTTTTTCAATTTCATTTCATATTACCATCTAACTACCGGAAAAGACATAACATTTTTCAAATCACACTTTTCAATAAAATTCAAATACCAGAAAACTCACTAATGAATTCTCAAGTTCTAAAGGGAACTATTACAACTTCCTCACCTCCTCGCTTCGTCACCTCCAGCCCTAACCAAACAGGCTAGTGTCTCCATGATAATGTAATAGCTTCTTGGGAGAATATAAAGTTAATAAATAGCCGACTTATATAAGTTAATGGTTTAATCAATCAAAACTAGCTGCTTACTGTGTAATTTATCAATAAAGCATTGTATAAATTACTTAATTTTATGTAGTTACAAAGTATGAAAAAGAAGTTACTGATTAGCTGGTCAACGACTCAAAATTCAGTCAATTGGCAAGTGGTACTGTGGCAGAGACAAGGCATCTCTACTATTTGTTTTCTTAATACTGGTGCTTTCCATTAGGTCTCTAGTTTTGCTTGGTTTCCACGCCTGCTCTTTCCTCCACCAAAGAAGTCATCCCCATCTCTGAGGTATGTTGATGAAATATACTCAGTCATCTAATCATCATCATTTTATTTTAAATTTAGTAGCAGAATGCTCAGATCTCTTTCCTTTTGTCGGTTTAAAGAACTAGATATTGTTTATGCTGAATTAGACAAATTGACAGAAAATTGTAAGCTTAGATCTGACACCTTGTTTCAATTTTCTCTGCTATATTTGGATGATCTTATGAGATTTTTTCTTTTTTTTAATTTGCTTTTTGCTTCTTCTTTTACTTTAGATGAATTAACATTTTTTTACGAGTTTGATTGGATCCCTGCCTGCAGAAAAGAGGGTGAGAAATAAGAGTGGGTAAACAAAGTAGTGACTCTGATAGGACACAGAAAGAAGAATATATAAATCCCATAAGCCATGGCTTCTTTTGATTGTTCTAAAGTGAGCTATAACTCCACTTCAAAACTTTTCCTCCAAAAAAAAAAAAAAAAAAAAAAAAATCCCCTTCTAAATTTTTTACTTAAATAAATGTTGAACTTTTTTTGTAAAATGAAACAAGATATGCAACTATATTTCTGCAATTTTTATTCTGGTCAGCTTTGCTGGAAAAATCTTAAAAGGATGATTAACATAATCCTATTGTCCTCAGTCTTTCAAATTTGTAAATGAATATTCTACTGTGAAGCTTTTAATATTTTGCTTAATGGGACATAATAGTTGATCTAGGATAATGTGATTGCTCTGCTACAGTTTTACTGTCTAAAAGAGATAAAAAGATTGATAAGTTACATACATCCTCTTGTCCTTGCATGGAATGTAGTTCATATAAAGCTATTATAAACTATTTATGCCAAAATGGAAATTGTCCTGAGTTGGATTTCTGTTGACCCAAGTGCATGAATCATTGTATGAGCAAGCCAAAACTTCATGCTTGGTTTATAATATTAGATACGGATGTCATAAAAACTTTCTACCAGTCTCGCTTCACTAGTTACTAGATTTTCGGTAGTGGCTGTGAATCTTTCTTTTTAGATTCTCATCCTATTTTTTCCTCAAAAAAAGAAGTTAGTAGATTTTTCGGACATGCAATTTATCATAATTTCTGAATTGTTTAGATTCTTATCTACAGAAAATGCCAATTATGTTGACCTGGGATTCAATTCAGAGTTAGTAAAAAGATGTACTTTACTCTTTGCATCTCTTTCCGTAAAGGTGAAGCCGAGGTTATTACTTAACCATGGGTCTGGCATTTGTAATTTCCAGACATCAGCCTGGCGGAGGACAGATTAGGTTGAGTAAAAAAATTCCATCATTATTAGACCATTAAGGTTCAATTGAAGTCTCTAGGACTACTAATACCCAACCCACCAAACTCTTTCTTTTTGCACACTTTCATCGGTTCGCCAGGGAGGATACTCCATTTTCTCCAGTTGTCTCATTCCAGGGACACTTTCTTCTATTTGATTTCACCCTCTCAACCTACAGTGACATATTGAAATATGACAAATAATATGTCGGCATGGCTGAGAGGACAAAGTGAGTAACCATCCCACCCGCAGACAAGTTTTTCCCCTTTCTAGCCATTGGGGGCATTTATTGACTTTACCAATCATAGGCAACTGATCATCTTTCTTGGGTAAGCTAGGTCCTCGTGTTAGGCCCTCGTGGAGGGCAAATATATTTGATGGGAAATTTCTCTAAGGGATAGTTAAAGATGAGTGAGATAAGCTATCCAAAGCGATTAAGGGATAGTTAAGGAGGCCCATATAGAAATATCAGACGGTCTTAATCAAAACCATCCCATGGAGATAATGGGTATCCTTGCTTAATTCTATGTTTGCAAAGAATTTGTTTTCCTTCTTCCCCGTTAACTAGGATGGATAATTTAGCTAACTTAAATAATCCTCAATCCGAAAAACTCCGTGAGTTTCAGAATCCCTCCTCTTGAGTGACTCCAAGAGACATCTCCAGTCAACACGGTCATAAGCTTTCGTAAAATTTAGCTTGTGCAATGAAACGTGATTGATAATCTCTATCAAGTGTCCCAAGCACACTTATAAGCTTATTGGCCAAAACATTTATATAGAAAATCTGTAAGGAGCTATTGAGTATACTGATTGGGTGGCTAATCCCCAACACTATCTTGGGAAAAGATCTAGCTGAGCGTTGTTGATTCTACATGTTTGAAGAGCGCCCTGATGGAAGCTCTCCATTAACCTTATCAACTCTACTTTAATCGCTTCCAAAAAAATTTTGATAGAAGAGGATGGAAAATCCAGCTAGCCCTGGTGGTCTATCACCTCCTAGTTTCTCAAAAGGTTTTGATTTCATCATTTTAGCAAGAAGCTTCAACTCCTGGAGCTGTGGCTGGGTGGACGCTACCTCTTTATAAAGATACCATGGTGATTGACTCCCACTTATTATTTTCGGCTAACCCAATCAATTGCTAGAAGTTGTCATGCGCACGTGTTTAATATACTCAATGTCAATCAACTGACATCCTCCGGCTTGTAGGATGTAATTAAGATTTGAACATCTTCTTATGTTTGCTAATTTAGGGGGAAAAAGAATTGTCTTGAGGTCATCATGCTTAAGCCATTTAAAATGGTTCTTTCGGTCTACACAATGTCCTTATAGTTCTCCTTATTTCTCCTATGTTCCCTCAGTTCCTGGATTTCAAACCCTTGTAACTTTTAATTTCCATACAAGTTCTCCAGATGTTTTATAGCATCCAAACATCCTACCAGTGGTTAACATTTCCAAACTTTGTCTTCTCCCACTTGACCGACCTCTCACTAAGCCTTTGCGGCTTGGTGGAGACTTTATCTATTGGGTCTATTTTCCCTGGAGGCGTCTCCCAACTATCCTTGATAAAGTCAATAGCTGAATGATCCTTAAGCCATATCTAAAACTTGAAGGCCTTCTGAATTTTTTTTTAACCCCTGCATCTAAACATAATGGAACATGATCGGACATTGAACTTGTGAGACTTAACAGAAGCTATTGATACCAAAATTCTATCTAGCTTAGGAAGCACCGGACTATCCCTTTGAAGTCTTATCCGCAATGGAAACTTCTATCAAGTTGATCACCTTACCAAGGCATTGAAGTCTTTATGTCCTTTCTGTTACAATCCCACCTTTCCTTTCCCCTATATAGAGGATTATGTTAAAAGTCCCTTCTGATAAACCAAGATTATCATTTCCTAGCTATGGTTTTGAATCCCCCTAAAACCTAGGCCGTATCTCTCTTTTATTAGGTCAGTACATTGCTGTAACGATTTATACTCAAATCATCCTGGTTGTGTTGGAGAACCACTTTTAAGTAAAGGTCCCATTCCATTACAAACTAGACAAAGCATCAGGGTCAAACACAATAATAATCCCTCTCAAAGCTCACATTTTTATTATTTCTGCCGCCAGAAAGTTAGCGTCCTATGGCTAGGGTTGGACAATTTTGTTTATGGCAAACACACAACTCCACAGCTAATTGCAACGTGAGTTAGGAATTATTTAGTTCAATATAGAGACTGTGAACATAGATATACCTGCAACAACCTTTTTGTTTCAGTTTCCTCGCTTGATCATGTTTTCGAACCTTCTTCCTGCCCCACAACTGTTTTGTCTGGTAGTCTCCTTCTCCAATGTTTCTCCTCTACCATCTGCCCTTTCCCGATCTGTCTGCCCCTTAGCCCCATTTCGGTGGTCATCATACTGTCAGAGGGGAGGTTTTCGGGGATAATCCCGGTAGTGACACCGGGGTTCTCTTAATGTTACATTCTAGAATGACAAATACTCCCTAGTTTCTTCTAGAAACATACGCTATAGACCCCATTATGCATATGTTTCAGTAAGTTCAGCCATTGTAAGACCCTTTTAGGAACGAAGTAACTGTTGCGACTACGACAACAACCTGATGAGGATCCCCTGAATCTCCCAAGCAAGAAGAACAATCCCAAACAACACAAAAAAAACACCAAGAGAAAGCACACGCAAACAAAGCAATCTGACGAGGTTCGGCCTCAATGCCTACGTCCCGGGGCAATCAAAAGAGAGGTTTATTACTTTGGAAGAAGATTACAATGCTAGCAGCTTCTCTAATCTCAAGAGAGCTCCAGAATTTCCAGCATTCACAAAACCCTAGGCAAAACCCGTATTTATACCAACAGGTTTCCAAAATAGAAATGCAGCCCGCACTTGCTTGTCGGTCGACCGGGCGGTCGACCGACCCCTTCCAACGGTCGACCGGTCGGTCGACCGGGTGCCCAACAGAGAGTTGGGTACTTTCAATCGGTCGACCGGGCGGTCGACCGAGCTCCAACTTGTGCACGTTGTGCACGTCGGTCGACCGGGCCGGTCGACCGTTCAACCTGTTTCCTGCTGCTGCTGCTGCTGTTTCCTTCGCCTTTTTGTCGTCGACTTCCCCGGCGATCACTCGACGACTACTCGACGATCCATGTCAACTTTCTCAGCAATACTTCTCTCTTTCCAACAATTCTCCACCTCGGCGAAGATTTTTCCCAAAATCTGAGCCGATCTCCAATGTACCCCAGTCTATCACCTGGCGAAATCGACACACGATCTTGGCGAAATCGACACACGATCTCGGCTTGAAATCTTTAGCTCAGCTATCTACTGAAAAGCACCACACATGCCTTTCCTACACTTCACCTTAGGAGAACTTCCATATATGCCGATCACCAACATGGCTTCCACTCCGCAACTTCACGACCTCATGAAGACTTCCTCACGAGCCAACATTGACTCTCCAACTGACTAGCTCTATCTAGTCTTTCTGTCTTCCACTGATGGTCCACCAAGTCTGTGTAGAGCACACCAAACATCATCGGTTTCAACTGGATGCACACACCTCCTTATGCAAGCTCAACATCTTCTCACTGGAAGATTTAACCTGTTCATCGAGATAACAACATCTCACCACTACGTGAGATCCAACTGGCCACAACGCTTCACCTCTACGTGAAACCTCTCCACCTCTACGTGAAGTTCCATTTGCCATAACTCTTCACCTCCACGTGAAGATCCAAACAACTTCTCGAGAACCCAAATAGCTCCATAAGAGTTGCATCACCAAACGGCTGCGTCTTACGGCTGCCTACGTACCTTTACCCAAAAGGATCAAGCCAACCGTAGTTCATTAAAAATGAGCTTCATCAAGCTCAAACACTGGTACCTGTATTTGCAGCAGCGGATCTGTCAGACTGAGTCAAATGAACCTCCTCACGACCATCATGGAGAACGACCTTCAACTTCAGCTTGTCGCGATCACAAGCTTAAGATTCATGCTTCTTTCCCCACAAGCGTGGTTTTACCTTGGTTCCAATGGTTGCAAATAACTCGACATCCTCAGCAATGTCTTCAACCTGTTCAGCATCAACCTTGGCTTCATGATCTCCACCCGGTGTCACATCCGGTGAAGTCTCCTCCAATGCCGAACCAACTAGAGATGATGGAGTAGCATCAACCTCCACCCTCTGCGATCCAACCTTGGTCTTCGTCCTCTCCACCTGCTGAGAGACGGTGGACTTCAACGCTGAAGTCTCTCCAAAAGTGACATTCCTGCTCATCACGATCTTCTTATCTTCGGGGTCCCACAACCTGTAGCTGTTTCTCTTGACGCCCAAATAGACAAACCTCTTTACTCGCGGATTCACCTTGCCATTCTTGGCACTGAAGTAGGCCAGAATTCCAAACTCCCGCAGCACACCATGATCTTGAGTAGGTTTCCCAGACCAAATTTCCAATGGAGCTTTACCTCCTATCGCAGTCGATCTGTTCATGAGATGGTTAGCATACTCAGTCGCCTCAGCCCAAAACGACCTGTCTAATCCTGCATTAGACAACAGCCACCGAACCTCCTCCAGCAAGGAACGAACTACATCTTTAGCCAACCCATCTGTTCCTGTTGTGAAGTGAGTAGCAATACCTGTGTTCTGGCCAAATCGTAGGAATTGGTTCATGTCCTTTCCAACATTACCAATCTTTAGCTCCTTGATCTTCCTACCTATCTGCCTCTCCATTCTTCCTCTCCACTTCACCAACACATCTAAGGCTTCACCCCTTTGTCTCATGGGATATATCCAAACCTGCCTAGATGAACCATCAACAAAAGAGACAAAGTACCTGTGACCTCCAAGCGATGCCGTCTTAGCAGGTCCCCATACGCTCATGTGAACACAATCAAGAAGAACTTCATTGCAGTGAGTACTGATGCTGAATCTCACCTTCTTCTTGTCCAGAACGCTGTGTCCACCTTCCTACTTGCAGGTAGCAGCACCTTCCAGCAATTTCATCTTTGCAGGAGCTCGCAAAGACTTTTCTTCTTCCTGTCCGACCTTTCCCTGCCAGACCTCCGGGCCACCATCATCTGAGGAACTCGAAGTCTCCACCTGATCCGTAATTGTACTACCCTTCAAGTAGTAGAGATTTCCTCGGCGGACGCCCTTCATCACCACCATCGAGCCCTTGATCATCCTGAGATCGCCATTTCAAACAGATATCACCATGCCCGATGCTTCCAAAGTTTCCACGGAGATTAGATTTCTCTTCAACTGAGGTACATACCTTACTCCCTTCAGCTCCCTTACCATCCCATCAAACATTCTGATTCGGATTGTACCTACACCCTCCATGCTACATGGGTGATCATCGCCCATAATGACCGAACACCCCTCCAGCTTCTCAAAGCTAGAAAATCAACCCCGATTAGGGCATGCATGGTATGTTGTACCTGTATCCAAAATCCACTCATCTTTCCATGAGTTACCAATGATGGGAGAAATGACTAAAAACGAGAAACCTGACGAGTCTGAATCTGATTCATCTGCCTGTGAACTGCTCCTCTGAGTATTCGTCACTTTTGCAAGATTTGTTTCAGCCTTCGACTCCTTCTTCTTTCCCTTGAACTTTGGACAGTCCACTTTCCAGTGCACTATCTCTCTACAGAAGGCACATTGATTCCTTTTGAGATCCCTGAAACCCGGCCTGGACTTTGATCTTCCTCTTTCTTCCTTGCCCTTCCTCGATGAACCCCTGCCTCTTACTTCCAGTGCCTCCACCGATGAGCTTGGCTGAGAAGGATGTCTCTCCTTCTTCCTCGTCTCATAACTTGTCACTGCAGACGACACCTCATGGTAGTCCAACGTCTGCCTACCATTGATAAAGATCAGTGTGAATGTCTCATACTCATCTTCCGGGAGTGAGTTCAGGAAGATGATCGCCTTGTCCTCCTCTTCTACAATGACATTTATGTTCACCAAGTCTGTAAGAAGCTTCGTGTATCGGTTGATGTGCTCATTCACTGTGCTTCCTTTCTTCATCTGAAATCTGTACAGCTTACTCTTAAGCTGCAACCTTGACTCAACACTCTTCGTCAGGTATTTCTTCTCAAGGGTTTCCCACAGATGCTTCGCCGACGTCTCATGTTGTGCAAGATATTTTATGTCTTGCAATAAACATGAACGAATCAACCCACACGCTGACCTGTTCATCTTTGCCCACTGTTCATCAGTGGTCGTGCTCCTATTCTTCTCCAGAAGGAGAGTATCCTCGAGGTTCGATGCATTCAGGGCATCCATAACCTCACATCTCCACATCCCGAAATTATTTGTGCCATTAAACTTCACTACGTCAATCCTCTGATGAGGATTCATGGTCTTAACCGAAGCAATTTCTTCTGTCATCTAGATTACTTGATCCTCTATCTATGCGAAAAATTAATCAACTGGAAATAGATCACTACTTCGATAAAAATTGGATTTTTATCTTTTTCCTGAAACCCTACATTGAGTTTCTCACCGGATCTACTCCACCACAGATTCCTCGAGCCCTCCTTGCGTCCTCCTGAGATCGACACACGATCCCACGAACACGAATACCTCTGATCTGAGATCGACACACGATCTCCACCGAATCAGATCCCGAGCCCTCCGAATCTCCAGACAAATCCCAAGCGAAACCTGGGAAGCTCTGATACCACTTGTTGCGACTACGACAACAACCTGATGAGGATCCCTGAATCCCCAAGTAAGAAGAACAATCCCAAACAGCACAAAAACAAACACCAAGAGAAAGCACACGCAAACAAAGCAATCTGACGAGGTTCGGCCTCAATGCCTACATCCCCGGGGCAATCAAAAGAGAGGTTTATTACTTTGGAAGAAGATTAAAATGCTAGCAGCTTCTCTAATATCAAGAGAGCTCCAGAATTTCCAGCATTCACAAAACCCTAGGCAAAATCCGTATTTATACCAACAGGTTTCCAAAACAGAAACGCAGCCCGCACCTGCTTGTCGGTCGACCAGGCGGTCGACCGACCCTTCCACCGGTCGACCGATCGGTTGACCGGGTGCCCAATAGATAGTTGGGTACTTTCAGTCGGTCGACCGGGCGGTCGACCGAGCTCCAACTTGTGCACGTTGTGCATGTTCATCGACCGGGCCGGTCGACCGAACTTCTGATACTGCGGGCGGTCGACCAGGCCGGTCGATCGTTTAACCTGTTTTCTGATGCTGCTGCTGTTTGCTGCTTCTGTTTCCTTCGCCTTTTTGTCGTCGACTTCCCCGGCGATCACTCGACGACTACTCGACGATCCATGTCAACTTCCTCAGCAATACTTCTCTCTTTCCAACAGTAACAGATTAATTTACCAGACAAGAACTTTATGAAACGTATTCATAAAGCTTTGAAAGATCCATATATTACAAGAGAGCAAAAGAGCTACTAAAACATAATTTATTAAACTTTTAAAGGCAATCTCGAGGACACCACTAATTCAGATTTTGATCCATTCAAGCGGGGAAATCGAATTTAGGAACTGTGATGATAAAAGTAGTCCTATGATTTTAGTATTGTACCTAATACAGGTTTATTTTATGCTGGTGATGCATTTATCAAAACTCTCAAATAAACAGCTACCAAACAACTTTCTTCTTTGGTTTATAGTTTACAAAGTTCTTAGGAAGTGAAACCTCAACATGTTTTCAACATTTATTTCTTTTTTTCATTTTCTTTTCTTTTCTTTTTTGAATTTCCTTGTACTTGATTCTGTTCTTATTGTCTCAGCTCAAGACAAATTTCAGTTTAACATGAAAAGTATCTTGATTTGATCTTTCTTTTTTTCTTGTATCTATTAGACCTTTGTGCAGGTGGGTTAGGGGGGTTGGTGCAAATCTAATTTGATTAGTCAATAATACATATGCTTTTCAATACTGACTACCAAATCATTTAACAGAAGTTCTGACTTGCTTACTACACCATCAGTTATAATTAGAATTTGCATCTTGGCTCTTAATACAGGCATCATGCCAGCCATCATGCCAACCTGCTTGTCTCAAACGGGAAGCGGGATTGCGTCTGGACTTTGTTCTGATGTTGTTCGGTACTTTTGGGGTCATTTCAAGTCTAGGGTTGGTTATCTAGTAAGGTACAAAAAGAAAGTTGACAAACTCCAGAAAGTTTTCGAGGATTTGAAAAACAGAAGGAATGATCTACAGCGAAGAGTAGAGGCAGCTCAGAGAAGTGGAGAAGTGGTTGATGATGTAGTGAATGCATGGTTAACAAAGGTCAATGAGTTAGACGAAGTAGTTGGTAGAATGCTGAGAGAAGTTAGAGAGAACAAGAGATGCTTCAAGGGGTGCTGTCCAGATTTTGCCTGGCGCTACAATCTTGGCAAGGATGCCACAAAGGAAACAACTAATGCTGAGGAACTCCTAGGAGGAGGAAATTTTGTGACCGTTGCTCAACCTCCCCAGCACCAGGTTTCGAATCAATGCCCATTGGAGATTTCATGGCTTTCAGCTCCACCAGAACTGCCATGGACGAGGTCTTGGAGGCAATGAGGGATGATAAGCAGCATTTGATTGGGATATATGGTATGGGCGGTGTAGGTAAGACAACCTTAATGGAAGAACTTGGTAGGCAGTTCTCCAACACCAAGGAGTTTGGCACAGTTGTGAAAGTGGTGGTATCGCAAAACCCCACATAGCCCAAATACGACGTGATATTGCAGACTACCTTGACATGAGACATCTGGACGGTGAGCATGCTGCTCGAGCATTGGCAATTAGGCTGAAGAAGGAAAACAAAGTTGTCATAATGATGGATGATATTTGGACCAGACTAGAATTGAGGGATATTGGAATTCCAACTGGTGACGAGCACAAGGGTTGCAAAATTTTGTTCACCACTAGGACACTGCAAGCATGCCAACTAATGGAAAGCCATGCTTCAATCTTAGTCGATGTCCTGACCAAACAAGATTCTTGGACTCTCTTCGAAAGCAAAGTTGGTGATGTCTCCAATTCCCCTGATATCGAGCCTGTCGCGAAGAAGGTGGCTGATGAGTGTGGTGGGTTGCCTCTAGCAATTGTTGTGGTTGGAAGGGCACTAAGAGGATGTAACATGAAGAGTGTGTGGGAGAGTGCATTGATGCAGTTAAAACGATCCATCCCTGATGAGCTGCTGAACGTGGAGGAACAACTGTTTAAGTCTCTTGAATTGAGTTACAACTACATTAAGAATGTAGAGATGAAATTGCTGTTCTTGTTTTGTTGCTTGTTCAGAGAAGACTATGAAATAAGTGAGGATGAGCTAACAAGGTATGTGATCGGGGAAGGTTTCTTGAGTGAAGTATACACTTTAAGTGATGCACGAAGAAAAGTCCATCTGTTGGTACAGAATCTGATAGCCAGTTGCTTGTTGCTAAGAACCAACAAAGAAAGTTATGTAAAAATGCATGATGTAATTCGTGATGTGGCTGTTTATATTGCATCTAAGGGGGAAGACTGTTTCTTTGTTAAGGCTGGGCTTGGAATGAGAGATTGGCCCGAGACCAACGCCTTGGAGGTGTGCAAGAGAATTTCACTGATGAACAATGATATTTTGAAACTTCCGGAACAACCAAATTGCCCAAAGCTACTCACTCTATTATTGAACATCAATCCTTATTTAAGTGGTATTTCGACAAATTTCTTTCAAGGAATGTCATCACTTACTGTTTTGGATTTAAGTGACACAAATATTGAGTCATTGCCTACTTCACTTGCTCTCTTAATCAATCTTGGGGCTCTTCGTCTTGACCGCTGCAAGAATCTACGGGATATCTCTTTGGTTGGGAAACTAATAAAGCTCAAAATACTCGGCCTGCAGAAATGTCCTCTTGATACTTTGCCAGAAGAAGTAGGAACTTTGACTGATTTGAAACTTTTGGATTTATCATACTCAACTTCTCTCATCATACCTCCAATTTGATTTGCAAGCTATCTCGGCTGGAAGAATTGTTCATGGGAGGCTATGATTTAAAAGCAGCACTTTTTCTCCAGATCGGCTCATTGGAACGATTGGCCTCCTTACAGTTGTACATTACTGATGTCAGTTACTTCTCTCGAGATGTGGAAGCTCTTGATGGCTGGAAGAACTTGGAGAAATTCGTCATTTATGTTGAATCAGATTGGTATTCACTGGCATTTGCCCATGAGAAGAATTTATATCTTAAAAACGTAAGTCAAGCAGGGAATTGGACCAAGATACTGTTGGCAAAATCTGAGGACTTAATCTTAGATGGCTGCGATTGGGATCCCATTGGTGCCTGTGATTTCATCAATGTGAAGAAACTTCGACTTGTGCATTGTAGTATCATAGACTGCCTACTTAACACAGCACGACCAGGACTTGATCCAAATTCCTTCGCAAATTTAGAGCATCTAAACCTTGCAGACTTAGAAAACCTGAAAGGAATCAGCAATGGAGAGGTTCCGGCTGAGTCATTCAAGAAACTCAAGATTCTTGATATTCTTCGCTGCAAGAAGTTATCCTGCATAATGCCACATGATCTGCTGCAAAGAGCTCGTCACACTCTAGAAGTCCTCTCTGTAAGCTCATGTGACGAGGTGTGTGAGATATTTAATTTTGAGGGGCTTACAGAAGAACTTGTCATGTTGCCGCGGCTGAAAAGTGTTAAGCTGATTTTCTTACCAAAGCTTAGAAGACTCTGGGGTGGGCTTGCATCACTTGGTTTTGCCCGGGGGACCTTCACGAACCTTAAAGAGCTCGATGTCAGGGGCTGCTCATGCTTGAAGCATCTGTTGGTACCAAGCTTAGCTCAGGGGCTCCGAAACTTGGAAAAACTAACGGTGAAGAGGAATCAGACAATGGAGGTGATAATTGAAGCTGAAGCCGGTGTTGTGTTGGATAAGGGTGCATTTCCCAGACTGAAGGAAGTTGAGCTCGCGGACCTTCAAATGCTAGAAAGCTTCTACCGCGGGGAACCAGCAGCTCTGTCTTTCGACTGGCCTTTGCTGGAGTGTGTCAAGCTGGAACTCTGTCATGATATGAAGCGATTTCCTATAGGCTGTGACAGCGCACCTAAATTGAAGAAAATTCAGCTAGGAGATGATGAAGATGTGGACTGGTTCCAAGGGTTGGAATGGGAGGATGCAAGCATCCCTTCGCGCTTTGAAATATGGTAAAAGTTTCTATCAATCTTTCCTGAGACTTTACATTAGGAATGTAACATTTAGTTGTCAGAGAGACATGTTTTCTAATTTATTAGGTAACTTCATTGTTTAAACTTCTCCAATCTAGTCTAACAAAATATCATCTTGAATGGCAGCAAAGACCGTTGAGTGCTCTGGAAACGCCATGCAACTAGGGTTGCGATCCAGGGAAGCCATTACGATTCAGGAGCAAGTTTGCAGCATGCCCAGGGATTTCGTGTGTGAAGAAATGTTGCTTGATGTATGTATTCAGCAGACGATTGCCGTTACTCTTATTGCATTGTTTGAGAGATTTGTCATTTGGGCACAAAAAGGATTGTCGATTGTTCAAGTTCATTTATGTAGTAAATGGCAGATATTTGTTTTGTGTGTGTGATATATCAGGTAAATGGCAGATAAGTATCACTGGAAAAAATAGAATGATGTTCATATATGCATCCAGCTGGGCCATTTGACTTTATCTGTCTGTTGTACAAATTTTTCATATGAAATAAAAATTTTCCCTTTAGTTTACTCTTCAGTTTATTATTGATGCAAACAAGGAAGCGAACAATGCTGTTTAGATTTCATTTTAGGGCCAACAAACTCTAAAGGATACATTCCAGTAGCATAAAACACTCGAATCTACGAGTAAAAGATAAATAACTCAAATCCGCGAGCAATTTAAAAGAAAACTTAATTTTATAGATGATTAAAACTTTGAATACCAAAAACAAAGATACAATTGTCTTGTATAAGCAATAAAAGAAGAATACTAAGCTATCTAGAAAACCTAATTTAAAAAAAAAAAAAAAAAACGAAACAAATTGGAATTCAAATCAAAATTGAAATTTGTATCTTGTTAGAATCGGAAACGCAAATACGCGTGGAGCGGTTGACAGCAGGGTAGGCCTGTCGACAGACTGTAAAACTCTAATTCTTGGGAAACACCTCTTGCAGACAGATAAGTTTGGTTGTCTGCAGCTTGGGCTCAGTCTGTCGACAACTGAGTTTGGGTTATAGGCAGCTGCTGGCTTGCTTTTATCTTGATTTCCTACATCAGTCCTTCCTTCTTCAAAAGAGCTTATTTTCAAGTTATAATTTAGATATAACTGCTCGGTAGGATGATATCCATAGAGATCTGTCACATTGAATGTCTTGAACATCGCTATATCGCTTGGAAGATTTATAACATAAGTGTTGTCACTAATCTTCTTGAACGGTCAATATTTTTTTTGTTTCAACTTTGTATGCTCTAACTGCGATTCTTTCTTTCCTCAAGTACACCATCATCATAACTCTTTTCTCAAAGAGTTTATTTTGCCTTTTTTTTTGTTAGTTGCCGCTTTATACTTTACATTAGTTTTCTCCAACTTCAATCAAACCTTCTCCTTTAAAACTTCACTTTCCTTTGCATTCATCCAGTATTATGAAAGATTATATAGACTTGCTCCCAGAATATGATATTGGATATCTCTCATGGGTGGTAATCCTTCTGGAAACTCATTGTGCACACTCCTTTAAACTCTTCCAACAATGATCTCATCTTCTCGGGAATTTCAGCGGGTGGAGTAACTTCTTTCTTGACCGCTAAAGCAAATTTCGGGTTTATTTATTTTGATTCCACTAAAAATTCACCTCAATTGTGTATAGATATGAATTTAAGTTCTTTTTCTTTTGTAGTCTTTGGAATAGATGGAGTTAGTCTTATGGCAACTCTTTGCCCTTTCAAGTGAACATATTGATGTATATTGATGTTCTTTTTACCTCTGTGGGTTGTATCAATATCGTATTGTCATGATCTTCCCAAAAGAATATGACATGATTTCATATCAACCACATCACAAGTAACGAAATCTTGATAAAACTTGCCAATTGAAATAAAAACATGGCATAAATCTGTTTTCTTGATAGAGAGGCCTTTCTTTATCCAACCAATGGTGTAAAGATGAGAGTGTGATTCCTTCTCTAACTTCAAATAGTCCACGAGTGCTTTAAAGACGATATTCTCGCAACTTCTGTTGTCAATACTGAGGTTGTATACTTTGCTCTTAACCGAACACCTTGAATAAAAATTTGATGTCGCTATGTAATGTCGCGGGTCTTCTGTTGCACAACAATCTCTAAACAACACAAGTTACAAATTTATCATGCTCATCGATAAAATCAAAATCATTTGTTTCTTTAATCTTGAATTCTTCTCTTCGTCATCTATGTGATCCATCTTATTGACTTATTTCTTTTTAGGACATTCATTGGAGTTATGTTTAGGCTCTCCACACCTAAAACACTTGCCAACCCCAGATTTGACGTAGGTATTCATCTTACTTTTTGCAGCTGCGATGGTTAATGTACTCAGGGGCATTGGTTGACTTACGGGCTAGCGATCGGTCAACCATCGTGAAACTCGGTTGAACTCCTACTCCACTTGCTGACTCTTCAATTAGCATTGAACGCTTAAAAGGTAGAGCCCTAATTTGTAATCACTTAATCTTCAAAATTTTGTTGTTAGATTCATTAATGGAGAACACATCATAAGGATCACGCGCTCTTGAATAGAGTATTTTACCCTACTAATATACTGTCACTTATTCCTCTTCCATCATAGATAAATCGCAGCGTGATGGTAGTCGATAGAGTTCCTACGTATATGTCGTGACAATCCTTATACCTTGTTGTTGGTGTTCAATTTGATTGTAAAATATTTATTGATAATCAGGTGGAAGAAATCTACCTCAAAGTAATTATTTCATGTGCCTCCACATCACATTGTTGGCTTGCCTTGACGTCTTCCTATGATTCGCAATTGATCCCACCATGGGCCGCTCTCCCCGTACGTTACAAACTTGACTTGCTTCTCTGTAGGAACATAAGCTATGTTAAAAAGCTTCTTCACCTCGTAAATCTGATCTAAGAAAGATTCAATATCAAGGTTCTCACTAAAAAAAGAAATCTCAACTTTTATCTGATACTCGTTAGGACTTGAGTACCTCCTTCCCTACCATGATTAAGCTAAGAAAATCTGCCTTCCCTATTAGGGTTAGAAAATTCATCTCTCCTATTCGAATTAGAATTAGTGAATCTTCTTTATATTCTATAGGTCATTCCTTCATTTTCATATTCATCTTCAAAATTATCGTATTAATAGATAAAATTGCTTAATTTTTCCTCATCAGAAAATTAAAAAATTGGGAATTTCGTAGAGGATGCCTCGGTGGTGGATAATGTGTGGGTGGTTGATAAGGGGTGGTTATAATAGATGTGGTTGATTTGTTGGTGATTGTATTGGAGGTGGCTGATATGGTAGTGCTTGTTGTGGCAAATGTAAGGGTGGAAGTGGTGGTGGAAGATTGGTTGATGGATGATCCCGTCCGCTTTAGTATGTACCATCGGTTAGGCTTTGGTCATTGATCTTAAGGGATAATCTCTTGAGCTCTTGGACCACGTTGTCAAAAGTTCCTTTGATAGCTTTGTTCTCCCTTTCAACAGTGTTCATCTTTATGAAAAAGGTCTTGCAATTCATTACCATCTTCTGCCACCGCTAGAAAGTAACTGAAATCCTGATACCACTTGACGTAGACAAGAAAGCGAATAACGTCGTCTAGATCTCATTCTAGCGCCAACGAGTCCTAAAAGATACTTTTATGTGGGATAGAACACTCAAATTCACGAGTAAAAGATAAGTAACTCAAATCCACCAGTAATTTAAAATAGAAACTCAAATTTATTGATGATTAAAACTTGAATACCATAAACAAAAATACAATGTATAACGGTCCCAGCTCTGGTCACAACTAATCCACCACATAACTTCAATCAATTGAATGATTAAAATACATATCATTCTATCACTCAAAAATTTCGGCATCATCTCCTTTGAATACAATCACTTGTCCAAATACAAATACGTCATATGAAACTCACACGGCTTAAAACATCAAATGAAGCCCACATGAGTTAATTACGATTTCGAATAACTTCCATAACTGAACAAATACCAACGCAATCATAATAATTTTTCAGCTTGATGTAGTCTTCTAATTCTAAAAGAAAACATATTCAACCTTCGAGTCTTCCAAATTCAAAACTTACTCCCCGAGAATTCTCCAAATCCATCCTGCTACACACACACACACATATTTATATCACCTACATCCCGATGCACATTAGTGCACACACAACAAGTTTAAAGATTCACATATATATGAATCTTGATGCAGTCATATCTGTATTATTACATAATAAAAGTAACAAAAAGAGAAGATGACATGGTCGAGTCTTCAACACTATAAACAGCTAACATTAGGCTTCTCTTATCCTTGTTCTGGCTTGAAAAACAGAGTAAACTAAAATGGGTGAGCTTGACAGCTCAGTGACTGAAGTTTGATACAACTTCAATTTAAATCATATGATATAGACATGTAAAATGTGTAAAGTTTTTATAATAAACATGAAGAGGCATCAATCTCATATTATTATCCAATTAAATTATCTAAAAGTATTCTTATTTCAGGTTTTGTGTATAATTTGGGTGCTAAATGTTGTCACGTATATATTTATATACATACATACAAACACGAGTAATTTCATTCCCACACCATTTGTATTTGTATACAATCATTCATTTTTTAATAACCTATTACTTCTAATCACTTTTTTTGAGGATCATTATCTTTAATTGCATATTAATTGAGTAATAAATGAGAAGATTAAAAATATGAGTGTCACACAATGACTTTATATAGGCATTCGTCTAGAAAATCTAATCAAATAAAAGAAAATGAAACAAATTCAAAATTGAAAACTGCATCCTATTCAAAACCAAATACATAGATATGCATGAAGCGAGATGCAGCTGTCGACAGCTGGAGTTCAGTCTGTTAACAACTGGTAGCTTGCTTTTGCCTTAATGTCATATGTCATTTATATTTTTTTTATTTAATGAAAATCATTTACCTCTATACCTGCCTGGAAAACTACGCAGTTGGTGTTAGTATTTATTTCTTTAGAAGGTAAAACACTCTTTACGATTCAAGTGCAAAGGAAGTAGACAGCTAAATTTCTAAACTTGCAACAAAAGGAGAAAGTAGAGCAACCAAGGAATTTTGGCAGACGCAGAGGATCGAACACCAAAAACAGATACCACTGCAAATCTCTTCAATTTTTAGCCTTACTTTCTTTCTTAGCAACCAACAACACTTCCCGACTCTTCCTTTCAATCTCTTCAATTTTATCCCTTCCTGCAGCCAAACCATCTTCCTTTCAATCTCTTCAATTTTATCCCTTCCTGCAACCAAACCAAATTATGGCGGGAAGATGCTTGGATAGCTGAAGCCGGTCAATGAATAAAGACTAAACACAAAAATCTCAGCACTTAAATAATTTTTTTGCCTAAATCTCCAGATTTATCCAAGTTCAAGCATAATCGGTCACTAAACAATCTTCCATCTTACACAACAACTGGGGCCAAAAATAAATCAGAACAGGACGCATTTCCTATTGAATTCTCTCTCTCTTTCATCACCCAGCTCAAGCTTCAGACATAAAAAATGCACTTCATATTGAAATTTATGCATACAGACCACCACAGACACTAACTACCCCCCTTCACCATCGTATATCATCTAACAACACAAAAACACTGCCATTATCTCAATCTCAGAATACACATAATCCAACATGCTACTCTGTCAAAAAACACAACAATCAACAAAATAAAAAAATAAAAAGCATAAGTAACATAACACCACTAGAAACAACGGAATGAGTACCAAGAAAAGAGAGATTTATTTAGTTACCAGCAGATTCACCACTAGGAAGTACAACCAACATACACTTAACAGAAAACATAGAGTAGAGCAAAGAAGAAAAGAGTTCGCCTAACATGCCACCACTACTTGGGTGGCTATACCAAGCAGCAACTAAAAGTTTCCATACACAAATGGAACCAGACCAGGCCACAAATACCAGCAATATCCATTCACAGCCCACCGCGAAGGCGGAGCACCAAATGAAGGGTAGACTCCTTCTGGATGTTGTAATCCGCAAGCGTGCGCCCGTCCTCAAGCTGCTTCCCAGCAAAGATCAACCTCTGCTGGTCTGGTGGGATCCCCTCCTTGTCCTGGATCTTCGCCTTGACATTGTCAATGGTGTCCGAGCTCTCCACCTCCCAGGGTGATGGTCTTCCCAGTCAAGGTCTTCACAAAGATCTGCATCCCACCACGCAGACGCAAGACAAGGTGAAGGGTCGACTCCTTCTGGATGTTATAATCCGCAAGGGTGCGCCCATCCTCCAGCTGCTTGCCGGCAAAAATGAGCCTCTGCTGGTCAGGCGGGATCCCTTCCTTGTCCTGAATTTTGGCTTTAACATTGTCAATGGTGTCGGAGCTCTCCACTTCAAGGGTGATAGTCTTCCCAGTAAGGGTCTTCACAAAGATTTGCATCCCACCTCGGAGACGAAGGACAAGGTGGAGGGTAGACTCCTTCTGAATATTGTAGTCTGCGAGGGTGCGGCCATCCTCGAGCTGCTTGCCGGCAAAGATCAGCCTCTGCTGGTCTGGGGGAATTCCCTCCTTATCCTGAATTTTGGCTTTCACATTATCGATGGTGTCTGAGCTCTCAACTTCAAGGGTAATGGTCTTCCCAGTGAGAGTCTTGACAAAGATTTGCATCCCTCCCCTGAGCCTGAGCACGAGGTGGAGGGTGGACTCCTTCTGGATGTTGTAGTCAGCAAGGGTGCGGCCATCCTCAAGCTGCTTGCCGGCAAAGATCAACCTTTGCTGGTCTGGGGGAATGCCCTCCTTGTCCTGAATTTTGGCTTTACATTGTCAATGGTGTCTGAGCTCTCGACTTCGAGAGTGATGGTCTTCCCAGTAAGGGTCTTGACGAAAATCTGCATTCCACCACGGAGGCGGAGGACAAGGTGGAGGGTGGACTCCTTCTGGATGTTGTAATCAGCAAGGGTTCGGCCATCCTCAAGCTGCTTGCCAGCGAAGATAAGGCGCTGCTGGTCAGGTGGGATACCCTCCTTATCCTGAATTTTGCTTTGACGTTGTCAATAGTGTCAGAGCTCTCGACCTCAAGAGTGATGGTCTTGCCAGTGAGGGTCTTAACGAAGATCTGCATCTGTAGAACAGTATATATGATAATCAGCCAATAATGATTTATTTTTATAAAAGAAAGAGAGATGCAAACAAGAAACCCCTACTCATCATTATATATCAAAGAAGAATCAAATTATGAAAAGGAAACACGGACAATAAAATAATTAACATAAATAGTTTTAAAAGATGATAAGAAGAACTAGAATTTACAAAAGTAACAAAAAAAATACAGCAACTATTTATAGGAGCAGAAAACAATATATATTCAAAATCCTTCACAAATTTTGTCGGCCACCCCCCCCCAACACCTCTTCCCCGATCTAGCTCTTCCCTCTCCCCCTCTCCTCTTCGCCCTCCTCTCTGTCTCACCACCGCGGCCACCAATCGATCAGTTTCCCACCGCCCAACAGTGATATACTAGCCTATACTAACTAGTATACAACCGTCGGGCGGTGAAAAACCGACCGACGGTGACAACGACAGTCAGAGAGAGAAAGAGTTGAGAGCGGAAAGAGAGAGGAAAAAGAGAGAGAAAAGGGGGGAGAAGAAAGGGTATGGCGGGCGAAGGATCCGTGCAAGGAGGAAGAGGTTGAGGGAACAGACGGACTTCACGTAAGTGGGAGGTTGAAAAAACCTCCCACTTACGGTTTTGACTCTTACGGTTTTGATTTGACTAAAATACAGAGGCGAGAGGTAGAAAGAAGAGCGAATAAAGGGGAAGGAGAGCGGGGAAGGAGAGCTAGAAAGATGAAGAGGGGGAAAAGAAGAGAGGGAGAAGAGGGAGCCGGAGCAGGAAGAGGGGAAAGCCAGAGAAAGCGGAGGGGGAAGATAGAGAGAGGCCCCGGGGTGTTTTTTTTGGTTCGGGGTGGGGTTGGGGGTGGAGCCGCGGGGGGGGGCGGGGGGGGGGGGGGCGCGGGGTTGTTGGTGGTGGGGGTTCACGGGAGAAAATTTCCCATCCGCCGGGAATTTGATTTGATGTCACAAATTTCAAAAATACAGGGTCTGCATCTGTAGAACAGAAGATAAGGTGATCACCAAATTAACTATTAAAAAAACAGTATTAATCAACAAGATTCTAAGAACTCACATCAAAAAATCGCCATGAAAAATCAAATTTTGAAAGACCTCGCAGTTTAGATAATGTGAGAGGAACATAAAAAGACCTTACATAAAAACTAAACCCAAAAGTCCTAACAGAAATTAACCTAAGAGGAAAACACCGTACACAGTAGCAAAATACAGAAATAATCCTCGAATACGATCAAAGAACTAGATCCGATTTACAACTTCACAATAGGCACGCACATAAAAACTGAAGTAACCCTAAAACAGCATAAGATCAAGAAAAATTAAAAATCATCAAATCAAAAAAGACTTAAGTTCGGACACAATCCAACATAGTCACGAACTCTATTTGACATCATGATTCCTTTTACGGAAACTAAAGAAGCAAAGCCCCGATCTATCAAAATTTAAAACCCTAGATCACTAATCAAACCTGAGATCCATCAAATCACACACTAATAACAAGGATTTGCTTTACGAAGGAACTATTCATAAAAATTCCTAAAATTCTAGGATCCAATCATGTTACCTCTAGTTTAAAGGAAACAGGAACCCTAGAACATAAAACCACAAAAAATACGTAGAAAATCTTCAGATCCACATCTATGTCTTGGGATCAACATTAGAATATAATAGAATAGAAAAAAATTAAAAAATTAATAATAAATTAAGGATCGAGATCGCACCTTGAAATATAGCGAGTCGCGAGAAAAATTCCTTGAAGAGCTATCGAGAGAAGTTTTTGTGAAGCGAATGGAGAAGCTTGGGGGTCTATTTATCGGTGAGATTGCCGACCTAGTTCATCGAATCTAGAGGAAGGCCGGAGGGGGTTGAAACAAACAAGGAAACTATAACCAATAGGAACGCGACACGCGTGTGGTCAGCCGGTAAAGACGTGACTCGAACGGCACTTGGCTCGTTTCCTTTCTCCGGGGTTCTCGTGACTCAGAGGCGTTGGCAAGGTCTAGGTACAGTGGGGACCGAATTAGATTCCCGTTAGTTGACGCCGTTAGTCAAGACACGCCGTTGAGATTTTTCTAGATAAGTCTGGAGTAATATAATTGTTGGTACCACTCCTTTGGTTTTGTCTTTTCCCCTTTTTGTATGACATAATACACAATAAATTGCCTGTTTCATATAAAAAGGGTTTCGTTTTAACCACCTAGGTGAAAATGTAATTAGAAAAAAAAAATCACTCAGATAATTTTATTTGTTTAAGTTATTTTTTTAAGTAAAAATGTAAGCTAACGTGTCAAGCACTGAAGTTGTCACGAAAAATAAGAATGTCTCTAAGTAATCACTTCAAAAATATCTTATTTCTGAGAACTGCGACTATAATCGCAATCTTCACAAAATGCTCGCAATATGGAGGGTTGTCACTATTATCGAGGTACTCATTAAAATGCCTTATTTTTTAAGGCTGCGACTATGATCGCAATCCTCACAAAATGATTGCAATCCAACTTCTGAGGATTGTGATGAACGCAGTCCTCACAAAATGCCTGAGGACTGCGATCATGATCGCAGTCCTCGCAAAAATATCATGTTGCCTTTACATGATTGCGACCATAATTGCAGTCAATTTTTTTAGAACTGTGATCATGATCACAATCTTCACAAAAATGTCTCATATCTGAGCTAATCCACAGATTCCTGCGCCTCCGCTCGTCCTCACGACAGTTTTGGGCGGAAGAAATCTCGAAAGAAAGAGAACGTTAATCCCAGCGCCGATCCTCATCATCGCTACGTCGAATCTCTTCCTCCATCTTCCTCTCTTCTTTATTGGTGAACCAAACACAAGAGGTCAGTAGAGCTTACGATTTCTTTCTTCTTCTCTCTTTCCTCTCTTCCGGTGAACTAAACAGATCCTTGCTCTCTTCTTAGGCTGTCGAAACTCAAGAATTTCCCAAATTTTGGAAGCTAACTATGGAGAATTTTATCCTTAAATTATTGTTGGTGAGTATGATTACTATTGCTAATTTCACGAAATTGGTCATTTCAAACTGATATAGTCAATTGCTAATGCAAATACGGTTTTCCCCTGTAAGAGGGCTAAAACTTATTAAGGAAATAAGGATCGTTAATCCATATCAGTTCCGATTAGCATAAAATTATGCTATGATTTTATTCTAGTCCAACAAATATTTAACAATCACAATTGGATTACAGCTGCTAACAATTGAGTGCAATACGATATTAATAAACTGTTCAAAATAATTGAGTATATAAAATAATTGATTTTCTTTTGAATGGTCGCCAAAGATTAGCCCAATGTTTTAACACTGCTAATTTTGAGCAACATTATCTTTTTAGTGACGTTTTGGAAGAGGAGGATGCGGAGGAGGTGCCGGTGGATTTTTATGAAAAAAAATTAAATTTAACAGAATCAAGTTTATTTTTTAACGAAAAAATTAGCACTGTTATGTCTCAGGAGTCAATATGTAAGTTTTTTTTTTTTAATTCAGAAGAGTTTGACGCAATACTGCTGATAGCACATGAATGTTTCCATAATTTACCCTTTTATTTATTTATTTATTTTTTTTGCCGTTCACTTTGGACTTGAGGTTTCATAACTTATTTTCTAACGTCATACATCATCATATCCTTTGGGATTTCTAAATAATATGAAGAATTAAATTATAAATATACAATAAGTCAAGAAATTATCTGTGAAAATTGGATGCTTTCAGTGTGGGCCCATCCTAGCTTCTTCATAAGCGAGTTCCGATCCCTTGGTTCAATAAAGAATTGTTTTGAGCAGGCATGGGACAGTCGATAATAATACTGTTGGAATTGAAGAATATAAGTATGAATCTTCGAGTTGAATTATGGCGAGATCCGTTGATCGAATCAATTGGATGATGGTTGGAGTGTGTTCTCCTTCCATTGGGGATGAACGTGGTATATTCACATGTTCAATTCTGACTTCGAATGAATGAGATATTCAAGTCTAGAGATTGCCTAATTCAAAGCTAAATGGGACTAAACTGTTGGAATGCCAACAGTTGCGACTGTTGGACTGCCAACAGTTGTGACTGTTGGGTGTGTCAGTTGGGCAGCCAACAGTTGTTACTGTTGGGTTGAAAGGTTGCAGCCTTTCCTCGGATTCGAACCTGTTGGCCCCTCCTAAAGGCTATATAAAGGGCTCCAATTCTCAATTGAAAGACACACCAATCACACCAAGAACAAACACTTCTCTTCTCTGAGTTCTGAACACTTCAATTTTTTCTGCGTTCTGAACTGGGAAGTAGAGTTCTGAAGTGACTTCCAAAAGGGAAGTGGGAAATCCGTAACTCGGTTTCCGAAGCGACTTCCAACGGAGATTCTGCAAAATTCGTTCTGAAAGAAGGCTTAGAAAATTCAACAGATTCTTTTATAGAATTGTTGTCTGAATCTAAGACTTCTGAAGAAGAATATTCTTCAACCTTCCATCGTCCTCAACAGTGGGTGCTACTCCAAAGTAAGGGGCAAATATTCATTCGAAATTTGTCCTTGTACCGCTGCTTCAACGATCCTGTGGAAGGTACTGGTTGACTACGGTTCGACCGTACGGTGATTTGGTAGTGCTATCCAAATACCGTGAAAGAGTGTTGTATCTTGGGAGACAGCGTCCATTATCCCGTTAGCACCGGTGCGGGGGACGTAATTGTCTTAAGGAGATTCGCTTTAAGCGTACCTCACTCTAAATACTGTATAAGTGGATTAAGTCCTTTATACAGGGGATATACTTTACAGTATATCGAGATTGACTTAGATTCAATCTAAGTGATACTGTATAAGTGGATTAAGTCCTTTATACAGGGGATATACTTTACAGTATATCGAGACTGACTTGGATTCAGTCTAATTGGTGCTTAAACCAAGGAAGGAAATTGAAAAGTGGTTCTTAAATTAAGGAACGTTCTATTGAACGGAAAACCTCCCACCTGATATTTGCCGACCTGGCCAATTAGATTGTTGATATCTCAGTGATCTTGATTAGTTGTCAGATTGATTCTTGTTAAGCAGAATACTCAACATTCTTAAGACAATTAGCGTTTCTTACTTCTGTTCTGCTTGAACTTGCAGAAGATGTCTGAGACAAATCAAGATAGCTCAAGTAAGGCACCAAACATGCTACAAGCATTGATGCCTACTCCACTTCCTAACCCGAAGCCGGAGAAGCCAGGAAAATTTGATGGCACAGAATTCAAGAGGTGGCAACAGAAGATGATCTTCTACTTGACCACTCTTCATCTGGCCAGATTCCTGGAGGAAAATCCACCAGAGCCTGCAAATGATGCATGGACTCAATGTGACTTCCTTTGCCGAAATTATGTTTTAAATGGACTGGATGACTCTCTTTACAATGTCTACAGTCCTATCACAACGGCAAAGAAGTTAAGGGCTAGTCTTGACAAGAAGTACAAGACTGAAGATGCTGGTACCAAGAAGTTCGTCGTAGGACGATTTCTAGAGTACAAAATGGTGGACAGCAAGACTGTAATCAGTCAGGTGCAAGAGTTCCAACTTATCTTGCACGAGATAGAAGCCGAAGGTATGATCCTACCTGAAAATTTTCAGGTTGCTACTATCGTGGAGAAACTCCCACCTGCGTGGAGAGATTTCAAGAACTACCTTAAGCACAAGCGAAAGGAGTTGAAGTTGGAAGATCTCTGTTGACACTTAAAAAGACAAGATTCTCATTGGTCCGAACGATGTCTAAACTTGTTGACATTTACAAAAGACAAGGGACAGACGAGCTGAAGACCAGTTTTCATCCACCTCCAAGGGACAAGGAAGCGGTTTGGACTCCACTGATCCAGCAAGTAGAACAGTGAACCCGGATTGTTTCTAAACAGACCTCAGCAGGTCTAAAATGCTAGCATTTAGCATTACATTAGCCCAAGGGGATAGCCTCGTTTGAGAGGCTAACATCATCCAGAGCATCGCCAGGAAGCTAACTGACAGCTTCGCCGAAAAGCCTCTTTTCGGACTTCGTCAGGAATTGCCTCTAGCTCCGCTATGAGCTTCAAAGCGGGCAGCTCCGCCATCAGCCTGCTATGGTCAACCTTTGACCAATCAAAACTCCTGATAAGATCGGATTCAATCTAATCAAATCCAATCAGGATCCAAATATGGCAGGTGATTGCCACAATCTCTTGACTCTCTTGAAACGAGTAAGTGGATCAAGGAGAATCTCCTAACAATATGGAAAGGATCATAACACATCGGAAAGATCAACCGACTTGCCATTTTCTAGCTCCGCAGAAGCTATCCTAGCCTCGCAGCAAGGCTACTTTCCAGATTCAAACAGATTCGGTTCAATCTGTTTCTATATCTTCAAAGGGGACGATTATACCCTTACTTTCCCTATAAATAGCCCATCAGGGGCACAAGGGAGGGGAATCGCAGGGCACAGGAGAGAGAGGACTCCACAAGCAGAGACTTCTTCATAACGCATCGTGCGTTCTCTAATTCAGAGACCTTCCAAGAGAAATACTTCTCTTTTCAGGGTGGCGATACCCTAACAACCTCTTTTCCTCAAGGAATCTCCGGAACCAGGCGAGAAGGAATTCCTCACAGAAGTGGTTTTGAGAAGTAGTCAGAGGGTTCTACCAATCCTCTATTCTCTGATTCCCGGAACCAGGCGAGAAGGGAATCTCATCGCTCGCATCGTCAAAGGGACAAAGTGGTCGCGCGCTGACCAGACTCCTATCGGCACACTTCTCCAGAATCTCTGAGGAGATCTACTTGTAATCTTTTTAAGAATACTTGTAATTTAGCTCCTCAAACTTTTTATTTGTAAGTTTTCCCCCTTTGCAAACATAATGGAAAACAAGATGGCGACTCCGCTGGGGAATGTATTCTCTTCTGCTGAGAATCAAGTGTCGCAATGCGACGAACAGACCTTCGGGTCTATCTCTGAATTCAGAAAAGCCGGTGCAGCCAGATCTTCTCTGGCTAAATCTTCAAGCAAAGTCTCTGCGGAGACGGAAAAGGTTCTCTGCAAACCTGCCGCAGTTCTCTGGCGCAACAAGGAAACATGCCCGCGGCCCAGATCCTGCACTTTTGAGAACCTTGTTATCCAGATCGGTCAAGGAAGATTTAAAGAAGTCCTCTCTGGGGGTGGCCTGATGCTTCGAGCACGGAAGCACGGGAAGGTCTTCATGACCAAGGTTTCAAATCAGAAACCAGAGGCAGAATTTTGCCAACACCCCGCAGCCCCGCTTGTGGCTATTCAGGTTCCTTGCGAACCTATGCATCCTCTGCCAAAACGGATATGGAGGCCTAAACAGAGGTCCTCTGCTGAAACTTCAGGCGTAGCCACGCCAGATCCGCGCCTCTCTTATGAAGAAAAAGGCAAGATGCCCGCCTGCGCCAACAATGCTGCCAACCATAAAGTCAAGACGGCGATCATACCGTCGCCTAGAGCAGCAATGCCTACTGCTAGCCCTGTCCTCACAAGCAAGGCTATTGTACCTCGGCATACTCATCGGGTTTACAGCCGCGAGGCTAGAACCAGAGCACTATGCGGTGCTGATCCTTTCCGCAGGAATAAGGGGAACGATGCGTTGTCCCATATACCAGATGGTTCAGGCCCCTACAGGGCCGACCTGCGAGAATTCTTGGCGGATAAGCGGAGATTGAAGCATTTCCAGACTACTTCCTCCTGTCTTCGACGATGTGACTGCCAATTGGTGATGGTCCATTCTATGCAGTGTCGGTTACGACCGACCCTCGCCACTGCTCCATATCGGCGATCAGTCTTTGATCGACTGTCTGCGCGCGTCCCGATCAGGCATCCCAAAAGGAGCGGGCCACCGGATCCAGCCTCTGCATCCGTCAACATGACCGGAAGGGGGCGAGAGCTGCGCGGAAGAAGTCAAGCCCCTGACGACACCCCTTTCGGCTCCCCAGATCCAGATTATAGCCCGGGCTTAGGTGAAGTCTTGTGCGCGAAGAAGGTGTTTTCCGAAGCAACAGATCCAGGGTGGCAATACCCTATAATTATGAGCAGCCTTCCTCCTCGACGGTCCCAACCGTGCCACAACTCAGGCGGTCACCCCAATCATCCGATGGAGAAGATAAAGACAGCGGGTATGCCTCTTCAGCAACGATCAGTTCGGTGCGAACGGACAAAGCATCGGTCAATATGGCCGAGAACGCCAATGACGACCTTCGTCGGCGTTTGGAAGCTCAGGAGCAGACCTCTAGAACTCAGCAAGAGACCCTGGACAATATTCAACAGATGCTCGCTCAGCTCCTCAGCAACCGGAATGATGATACCGGGAGTAATCATGACGAGGAGGGACATCTCAGCAATGATCCGCCCAAGACGGAGAGAACCCAGGGAGGCTCTTCCCTGGATGCCGAAGTCCTTAAAGGCCTTCAAGCTCAAATTTCATCCCTAGCTCAGAAGGATGAATTGAAGAAAGTGGGGGTAGTCCGTCCTTACCCACTGGAATGGGATTCGGTGCCATATCCGCCAAAGTTCAAACCACCAACGTTGCATACGTATGATGGTAAGAGCTCGCCCAATCAGCACATCTACTATTTCCGGTCCCAGACTGGTAATGTTCTAAGCAACGACGCCATCATGGCTAGGTTGTTCATCGGCACCTTGAAAGGGGTGGCATTCGACTGGTTCGAAGCCTTCCTCAGGGCTCTATCAATTCCTGGATCGACCTGGAAACTCGGTTCCTCTCTCGCTTCTATGAGGATGACACCGAAGTGACCATGGACAAGCTCCTTTCCACTGTGCAGAAGAAAGGCGAATCTGTCCGTGAATACATTGAGCGGTTCAGAAATCTATCTCTGATGTGCCCAGCAGGGATGCCTTTACCCATGCTTTTACAAACGTGCAGACATAACTTCTCGGATCAAGTAGAAGTTCGCATGGGGGCTGTCAAGGCCCACACTTGGAAGGAACTGGTCGAACAAGCTGAGATAGCCGAAAAATCGGCTAAAAAGTTCGAGTCATCCGCCCCTAGAAGCAAATGGGGCGCGAACAACAAAGGGCGCAGCGATCTCCCGCAATCTTCCCAAGCTAAAGGGAAGGAAATTATGTCCGTCGAGCTGACCGGGGACATGCAGTCAAAGGCCAAGAAGAGCAGCTTCAACAATCAGGAGCCCAAGTTCCCTCCTAAACAGTACTCCTTCAGAGACGACCAGGTGGTCACGATATTCCATCTGCTCCACAAAGGGAATAAGATGAAGTTGCCAGATGCTCGACGCCCTGATGAGATAGGGCGCACAAACGACCCTAAGTACTGCCTCTACCACAGGATGATCCACCATCCTACTGACAAGTGCTATGTTCTCAAGGATAGAATTCAAGCCTTGGTCGACGCCGGAGTCCTCACACTGAAGACGGAGCAGAAGAAAGTCACTGCCAATATGGTGACTCTTGAGTTCGGCACTGCCCAGAAGGTCACAGTTCCTGACGGGACCTATCCAGCCCCCACACCGCGGTTGGAAGTCAGGCATCCTCCAGCCATGACTCAATACAACAAGGGTCTCATCCCTTTGACATTGGAGACAAGGGAAGTTATGTGGATACACCCTGACCTCGTCCAAGACGTACAGCGGACGTCGAAGGACTCCAGCAAAAAGGGCAAGTCCTGCAATGTCATCTCTGTCCTGCCAGATGATGGTAATCTTACTTCGGCTTCCCTCAGCGATTCAGAAGAAGAGAAGCATGCCTGTACAGCGCAGGCAGATGCGCCTCAACAGATGGGCACCCGGTCTGGAAAGTCATACTTAAGGCAGTATGACAAGTCTACTGACGAGATACAACAGCAAACGACGTCAGTACCAATGCCGGCATCCACTCCAGTCCTGACCAAAGGGAAGGAGAAGCCTAAGGAAGTGCGGTTCGACCATGTGCTGAAGAAACCGCCAAGCCAAGGGTTAGCCACGCCCTTTCGCTTTGATATATTGGCCCACTTAGCCAATATCCCGGCTCGTATCACAATACACGAGCTTCTTCGTCTCTCTAAAGAGACAAGAGAGGCACTCAGAGATGCGCTAGCCAACTCAGAGTCCTTTCTGACATACATGCCTGAGATTCCTAGTGATGAGATGCGGCTTTCCTGCTCAGAGTGCCATCACGCACAGTCAAAGGTACCTGCCATTACCTTCACGGCGGAAGATATGCTTCTCAAAGACAACAAGCATGATCGACCTCTGTACTATACCGGATATATCGGTTCAACCTGCATTGAAAGGATACAAGTCGATCCGGGGTCTGCGCTCAGCATCATCCCCAAAAGGCTCCTCTACTTCCTTGGCATACCACTGTACAGGTTGTCCGCAACCACCACTACAATATATGGTTTCAACGCCGGGAGCAGCCATCCGCTTGGAAAGATTCGGCTTCGCTGCAGAATCGGAAGCCTGAAGTCAGAAGTGACATGCTATGTCATTGACGCGGACACATCATACAACCTGCTACTGGGACGACCATGGATCCATGCCAACTGGATCGTTCCATCCACTCTCCATCAGTGCTTCAAGTATGTTGAGGATGATGCGACGGTACGAACTGTCTTCGCTGAGAAACAGCCCTTCAAGGGGGTGGAAAACTATTTCACAGATGCTCTCCTATATCAAGAGGCTAGTGGAACGCCGGGAGAACCATTGCCAGACAGTGATGAAAGCGGCAATGAGGCGGATTCGGAATCTGAAACGGGCATGCCGGCCATTCTGATTGGCGAGCCAATTGTAGCATGCTTTAATGATCCCCGATGTAAGATCCCTTCTGATGAGGAAGGCGAATGGATAATTAATGATAATATTTCTTTTGATTATCCTGCGAGCATCGAGTCGATCAAATCCATTATGGATGGCTCTCTTCATATGCCCGTACATAAGTCGAGTGTGGCTAGTACATCCGTGGAAGCCATAGAAAGGGCCACGCTGGTAGTCCCTCCGTCCAAGCAAGGTCAGTCGCCGATAATCTTCGGCAGAGCCCGGCCAGGGAGATTCTCAACTACAGACTCAAGCTCAGAGTCGGATGCTCCACAGTTCTTTCATTACGCGCCATCAGCGCGCCATATTATGAAGAAGATGGGTTACAACCTGAAGCAGGGAGCGGGCCTAAACTTCGGAAAAGGAAGACGCGGCTTGATGCGTAACTCCGTCCCAAGAGGGAAACCTGCAAATTACTATGATAGTACGCGCAGGGGGTTGGGTTATGTTACACCCACATCATCAACAACGGTTCAGGACAAAAAGCGATGGATCGATCCCATCACAGTCGGCCTCATCCTCTGAATGGGACTCTAATGTCAGCATAGGAGGGATATTCGAAAGCCTCATGACTTCAAGCAGTCAGTTGGAACCCGCAGAGGTTGCCGATGAGGAATCATGGGCCCAGCAATTAAGTCTCCAATGGGAAAAGCGGTTTGAGCTGCGCGAGCCGCCTACCGAAGACAAGGTGATCCAGGTCAACTTGGGTAGTCAAGATCACCCCAAGCCTATTTTCATAAGTGAAAGCTTATCACTCATCGAAAAGGAAGAACTGATAATACTCATAAAAGAGTATATAGATGTTTTCGCCTGGAGCTATGAAGACATGCCCGGACTTGACCCACAGGTCGCTATGCACCGTCTAAACATCAAGCCCGACGTTAAGCCAGTCAAGCAGCAACAACGTCGGTTCCGCCCAAACATCATGGAGGCTATTGAAGCCGAAGTTCATAAGCTCATTGCTTGTGGCTTCATCTGGGAGGAACAACATCCAGATTGGGTGGCTAACATAGTCCCCGTCCTCAAGAAGAATGGGAAAATACGAATCTGCATCGACTACCGTGATCTCAATACGGCCTGTCCCAAAGATGAATTCCCATTGCCGATCACCGATGTCATGATCGACAACACATGCGGATTCGAGAGGATGTCTTTCATGGACGGCTTCTCAGGGTACAACCAGGTCAAGATGTATCCTGATGACGAGAAGCATACTTCTTTCCGAACGCCATTGGGGGTATACTGCTACACTGTAATGCCCTTCGGACTGAAGAACGCCGGAGCAACCTACCAGCGGGCAATGAGCATGATCTTCCGCGATCATCTCCGGAAGACGGTGGAGTGCTATGTTGACGACATTGCCGTCAAAAGCCGCAGCAAAAATGAACATCTTCGCGATCTGAGAACGATGTTCGACATAATGCGGGCTCATCAGCTGAAAATGAACCCGACAAAATCCTTCTTGGGAGTGTCCAGCGGCAAATTCCTTGGGTTCATTGTCACATCAAAAGGGATCCGTCTGGACCCAGACAAAGTCAAAACCATACAGGACATGCATCCACCAAGGAACCTCAAAGAGCTCCGAGGCTTGCAAGGCAGGTTAGCCTACATCAGAAGATTCATAGCAAATCTTTCGGGCCGTTGCCAGCCCTTCACCCGTCTCATGAAAAAGGGTACTGCCTTCATATGGGACCAAGCCTGTCAAGAAGCTTATGAAGACATTAAGAGGTATCTCACAAAACCTCCGGTCTTAGTGGCCCCTACATCAGGGAAACCATTCTTGCTTTATGTAAAAGCTCTAGACTATTCCCTCGGCGCTCCCCTCGCCCAGAAGGACGACAATGGCCATGAGCAAGCCATTTATTATCTCAGCAGGACTCTCATAGGAGCGGAATCTCGCTACAATCCTATTGAAAAAGAGTGTTTAGCTCTCGTCTTCGCTGTCCAGAAGACTCGACATTATTTGGTTGGCCAAACCATACATGTCATCTCCAGGGTGAACCCTTTACGTCTTCTCATGACGAAGCCAGGGTCGTTGAACTCAAGATTGGCTAAATGGGCACTGCTATTGTCCCAATACGACATAACCTTTACCCCTCAAAAGGCGGTTAAAGGTCAAGCCCTTGCAGAGTTCTTGGCTGCGCATCCAGTTCCGGAACATTCAAAACTTCACGAAGACATCCCTGATGAGGTCTTCGAGTCTAATGCAACCTCAGCAGAGGAAGTGTGGCAGATGTTCTTCGACGGAGCATCGCGGATGGGCCCTAAAGGCAAGATTATTGCCGGAGTGGGGGTTGTGTTCATCTCCCCACAGGATCATATCCTTCCCAGGGCATTCTCCTTGACAGAGTCATGCTCTAATAATGTAGCGGAATACAATGCTCTGCTTATCGGTATCCAGCTCGCCCATGGAATGGGGGTACGCTACCTCGAAGCTTATGGCGATTCAAAACTGATCATTAGTCAGGTAAAAGGTGAATATGAAGTCCGCCATGAGGACTTGGTGCCTTACTATCATACAGCTATCGAACTGGCTAGCCTATTTGAAGGCTTCTACATCGGGCATGTGTCTCGATCTCAGAATACCAAGGCGGATGCTCTCGCTGCACTAGCGACGACGCTAGCCTTACGGCCGACACAGAGTATCACCTCACAGTCGCAACCCGGCATCTCGTATGCTCCAAGCATATGCTAAAGATTCAAGAGGTCCATAATATCTCCGTGGGTCTTGAGCCGAGGGATTGGCGCTTCCCTCTCATTGACTACGCTCTGCACGGTCTGCTTCCAGATGATCCCAAAGAAGCGGCGTCCATCAGACGAAGGTCGCTCCGTTTCTACTATGATCCCACTTTGAAGACACTCTACCGTCGTTCATATGACGGTGTCCTCCTCCGTTGTCTCTCTCATTCAGAGGCACAGGAAGTGCTTAAAGAAGCACATGATGGCATTTGCGGAGCTCACCAGCCGGGTCCAAAGCTTAAAGACAGGTTGCACAGACTTGGGTACTACTGGCCGACCATGATGGTCGATGCCACCCAATATGCACGAAGGTGTAAGGCGTGCCAGGTCCATGCAGACTTCATACACCAACCTTCGGAATTGCTCCACCCTACTACTGCTTCATGGCCATTTGAAGCGTGGGGAATTGATGTCGTAGGGCCAATCAGTCCCTCTTCGGCAAGAGGTCACCGGTTTATCCTGGCAATAACCGATTACTTCTCAAAATGGGCAGAGGCCATACCGTTGGCCGAAGTCAAAACCTCCAATCTGGTTAGCTTCATCAAACACCACGTCATCCATCGATTTGGTGTTCCCAGGCGGATCATCCACGACAATGGTCCTCAATTCATAAGCCAAGGATTCTATCGGTTCTGCGATAAATACCGAATTCAGAATATGGCTTCAACAGCTTACAATCCTGCCGCCAATGGTTTAGCAGAAGCATTCAACAAGACAATCATCAAGCTGCTCAAGAAGTTTGTCTCCTCGAACAAGCGAGATTGGGACGAAAAGCTCGGTGAATGCCTTTGGCCTACCGGACTACGGTTCGGACACCGACAGGCAATACGCCTTTCTCCCTGGTATATGGGTGCGAAGCGGTCATCCCATTGGAAATCCAGGTGCCATCATTACGGGTAGCCTTGACTACTAAGATGACATCAGAAGACAATGATCGCCTGCGTCTTCAAGAGCTCGAAGCCCTAGACGAGAAGCGGCTACAAGCTCAGCAACACATCGAGCTATATCAGGCTCGGATGTCAAAAGCCTTCAATAAAAAGGTCAAGCAAAGAGTCTTCCAGAAAGGAGACCTGGTCTTAGCTGTCAGACGACCGATGATCATGACGCACAAGACCAAAGGCAAATTTCAGCCTAAATGGGAAGGACCGTTTGTGATAGAGACGGTCTATTCAAACGGAGCATACCGCCTTACGACTGCAGACGGCGACCTCCTCATGATGCCAATCAATGGCAAATTCTTAAAGAAATACTATCCTTAATCAAGGATCTTGCTCTCGATCATGTTAACATTACACCTCTGATCGAGACCCGCGCGTCCGGAATGCGCACAAAGAGAGCCTCTCCCTTTCTCCAAGCATATCAAACCTGCTGGTAGCTGGGGGTTTGCTTAAAATCCCAAGGGACCGGCTCCCACTTGATTCCCTCTCCAAAATCACCTACCAATTCTCATCCATAGAATGGTAGGACCACATATACTCCGCTGTTACGTTAACATTAAACCTATGACAGCAGTCCCCTCATTTCTCCTCGTGAGAATGAGATCTCCAAAGCCACTTACCAATTCTCATCCATAGAATGGTAGGACCACATATACTCCGCTGTTACGTTAACATTAAACCTATGACAGCAGTCCCCTCATTTCTCCTCGCGAGAACGAGATCTCCAAGTCACTTACCAATTCTCATCCATAGAATGGTAGGACCACATATATCCCACTGTTATGTTAACATTAAACCTATGACAGTGGTTCCCTCGTGCAAACGAGACCTCTTCACCTATCATGAAGCTTGGTGGCTTCTCAACCAGTTACGTCATTGCGACCTCTGAACTGGCAGATAGCCAAGTTTCATCTACCATTGAGCTTAGTGGCGTCTCAAATTGGTTATGTCATTGCGACCTCTGAACCAGCAGACAGCTAAGTCTCGATCCCGAGCCCTGTTGACAGTTACAAAAGACAGGTCTCGATACTCGTTGACATTTACAAAAGACGAGTATCACCTATTGATTGCAGCTTGGTGGCTTCTCAACCAGTTACGTCATTGCGACCTCTGAACTGGCAGATAGCCAAGTTTCATCTACCATTGAGCTTAGTGGCGTCTCAAATTGGTTATGTCATTGCGACCTCTGAACCAGCAGACAGCTAAGTCTCGATCCCGAGCCCTGTTGACATTTACAAAAGACAGGTCTCGATACTCGTTGACATTTACAAAAGACGAGTATCACCTATTGATTGCAGCTTGGTGGCTTCTCAACCAGTTACGTCATTGCGACCTCTGAACTGGCAGATAGCCAAGTTTCATCTACCATTGAGCTTAGTGGCGTCTCAAATTGGTTATGTCATTGCGACCTCTGAACCAGCAGACAGCTAAGTCTCGATCCCGAGCCCTGTTGACATTTACAAAAGACAGGTCTCGATACTCGTTGACATTTACAAAAGACGAGTATCACCTATTGATTGCAGCTTGGTGGCTTCTCAACCAGTTACGTCATTGCGACCTCTGAACTGGCAGATAGCCAAGTTTCATCTACCATTGAGCTTAGTGGCGTCTCAAATTGGTTATGTCATTGCGACCTCTGAACCAGCAGACAGCTAAGTCTCGATCCCGAGCCCTGTTGACATTTACAAAAGACAGGTCTCGATACTCGTTGACATTTACAAAAGACGAGTATCACCTATTGATTGCAGCTTGGTGGCTTCTCAACCAGTTACGTCATTGCGACCTCTGAACTGGCAGATAGCCAAGTTTCATCTACCATTGAGCTTAGTGGCGTCTCAAATTGGTTATGTCATTGCGACCTCTGAACAGCAGACAGCTAAGTCTCGATCCCGAGCCCTGTTGACATTTACAAAAGACAGGTCTCGATACTCGTTGACATTTACAAAAGACGAGTATCACCTATTGATTGCAGCTTGGTGGCTTCTCAACCAGTTACGTCATTGCGACCTCTGAACTGGCAGATAGCCAAGTTTCATCTACCATTGAGCTTTGTGGCGTCTCAAATTGGTTATGTCATTGCGACCTCTGAACCAGCAGACAGCTAAGTCTCGATCCCGAGCCCTGTTGACATTTACAAAAGACAGGTCTCGATACTCGTTGACATTTACAAAAGACGAGTATCACCTATTGATTGCAGCTTGGTGGCTTCTCAACCAGTTACGTCATTGCGACCTCTGAACTGGCAGATAGCCAAGTTTCATCTACCATTGAGCTTAGTGGCGTCTCAAATTGGTTATGTCATTGCGACCTCTGAACCAGCAGACAGCTAAGTCTCGATCCCGAGCCCTGTTGACATTTACAAAAGACAGGTCTCGATACTCGTTGACATTTACAAAAGACGAGTATCACCTATTGATTGCAGCTTGGTGGCTTCTCAACCAGTTACGTCATTGCGACCTCTGAACTGGCAGATAGCCAAGTTTCATCTACCATTGAGCTTAGTGGCGTCTCAAATTGGTTATGTCATTGCGACCTCTGAACCAGCAGACAGCTAAGTCTCGATCCCGAGCCCTGTTGACATTTACAAAAAACAGGTCTCGATACTCGTTGACATTTACAAAAGACGAGTATGACCTATTGATTGCAGCTTGGTGGCTTCTCAACCAGTTACGTCATTGCGACCTCTGAACTGGCAGATAGCCAAGTTTCATCTACCATTGAGCTTAGTGGCGTCTAAATTGGTCATGTCATTGCGACCCCTGAACCAGCTGACAGCTAAGTCTCAATCTTGATGCTTGCTGACATTTACAAAAGGCAAGTATCTCCCTTCCTTTCAAGCCCCGCAAAGGGCTAACCTCGAGACTGGCAACGTCCCATTCGGTTATGTTACTGCAACCTCTAAACCAACAGACAGTCATGTCTCATTATCTGAACAACAGACGACAAAAGAAAAATTTTCTATTAAATCCAAAAGGATGGGATACATGGAGGAGCCTATAGGCGTACATGATAAGATCGGATCCGATCTCCGAGCGAAGCTAGCCGCGTCCTCCTGTCATCTTCAGCCTGGGCCAGCGCCTGTGATCTTAGCTCTGCCTCATCGAAGTCCACCGCCTGAGCCAGACGAGCCTCGGTCTCCGCCAAAGTCGCCCTCTGTGATGACTTCCGCTCCGCCAGTTCCTCACTTCGAGCCCTGAGCTGCTTAAGCCGCGCAGACTCTTCATGACGCATCTGTGTAGCCTTCGACAAGAGGAGATTTGCCTTTCGGATCATCTCTTCAGCCCTCTTGATCTTATCTTCAGCGTCAAAAGAGCACTGTTGGAAGCATCAATTGCACTCCCAACCTCTGCTTCCTCTGCCTCCAAGGACCTCAAGTCAGAGGAGATAGCCTCAACAGCCTCTTGGGCAGCGAGCTGAGCCTCGCGCTTCTGGGCGACAAGACGTGCGAGCCGTTCATCAGCCAAAGACGCTGCGTCGGAACGATAGAAATGGCGCCATTCCTCCACGTCCTTCTCAAGGTCATCTACCAGGAGCTCCAGAGCAGTAGCTTGATGGTACCCCTCAAAGTCCCGAATACACTCAATGCCACGGGAGAGAACCATCTTCAGCTTCGAAAATGGCACAGGCGAGCCCTTCAAGACTAGACCGATAGTCTGCTCCAAACTATTATAGAAGCTGTCGACCAGATTACCGATAAAGTCATTCTCAGCTTCATCAACCCTTGAGACAACCTCGGAGCAATCTACCAACCTAGTCGACACCACCGCGGAAGAAGAAGCGGGAACATCGACAGCAGCAGGGCAAGCCAAAGGTGACCTCGGCGGAGTCCTCAGCGACACCAGCACGCCAGCCACCGCGGAGGTAGGACTGGCAACCACCTCCTGAGCAGCAGGCTCAACTACCAGCGTCGGGGAGGTAGGGCTCACAATCACCCTCAATGCCGTATTCGGCAAGACAGTCTGCACCCCACTCGTTGATATGACTGGAAGTGGGGGTACCTCTGGGACTGCCGCCTCTTCAACCTCAGGGCCCTCCGCTGATTTGGGCTGATAAAAAGGCAGGTCGCCATACAGCGCGTCTAACACAGCTGCGTCTGCCCCGGTCGAAGCGCTCATATCGCCCTTTGACCCTTCAGGAAAACCCTCCGCTTCTTTCGAAGCTGATGCACCTTGGGGACGAATACCTGCAACAAAACCAAGGTCAAAAAGGGGGACGCAACAAATAGGCGAGGACCAAGAGATCTTAGTCTTACCGAAGGCCGATGTCACCTCGTCAGCCGCATCAGAATCCAAGGGTCCCATCGGAAAGTTCTTACCAGACTCAACGCGGATAGCCGGCCCACTCGCCGATTCCTCCGCAGACCACCCGGCAGAGCTGGATGCCATAGGACTTCCTCTAGAAGCCTCAGCGCCCGAAGGGCCAATATCGGCCGCATGATCCCCAGACTCCTCCGAGCGAGCAAAGGAACCAGCTGCACTTCCATAAGTGAACAGGGGATCGTAGTGCTCCCCTTGCTCTCCAATTGCCTCAGCTCCTGCGACAAAAGCAAATGATGAGTTATTTAAAGTGCGCTGAAGGCATATTATATGGAGGCCAATCTTACCAGTAGTCGGTTCAGCAACCGACGGCTCAGCCACTAATGGAGCAGCAGAAGAAGGCGCAGCAGAGGGCTCACCCTCTACCACGATGGTAGGAGTCTGGCGACGGGGCCTCTTCGCCGACGACTTCCTACGGGATCCACTCCCACGCTTCCTTTTGAAGTGGACCTCAGAGTCCTCTTCCTCCACTTCTTCCACATGGTGGGGGAGCTGCTCCCACTACACCAGACCCGGCTTCACGAGCACCAGCTTCGTGGGCATCAGCCCTTGTCTCTGCCTCAAAGCGAGGGCTCCCCGCATCAGAAGCCTCGCTGTCATCTATAGCGTGAACTCCTCTATGCCAGGAACACGGACTCGTTTGCCCTCCATCTTATCAGAAGCCTTCTGCCTCATCCGATGAGAAATTAACCTCACACCCGAACGGTTGACGTTAAACCTAGCAGGCGTAGAGTTCGAAGCCGCATACCATTGGCAGAAACACAGGGTCGTCCATAGGCCGGGATCCCTCAACGGCGTGCGTAGCCACGCTCCAGTGTCATCCGCGGTAAAGAACCGCCAAGCACGAGCCCCATCAATGAGGCTCCCCATGAAAGCCAGGTCCGGATTCGGGTTGCCCACATACAACTGGTCATACCCAAATTGGCGGGCGAACCGGCTCGGGATGTAGGGCTCCATGTAGCAGATATCCCCACTCCGGTACAGCAGATGCGAGGGCCGGATACAGACCAGCCACTCGAAAATACCCCGACTCATGGGGGACCGACCTGATTCCACATCATGGAATTCCTCGTTATATCCTGCACCCCGCAGGCGAGGAAAACAGCGGAACAGGCTGTAAGCGTCATAACGACGCACTAACTTACGGGCCTCGGCCACATAAGTTTTCTGCCACAAACAGCCTTCAAAACGACGGAGAAGCGCCGTTTGAACACCCGGCGGAGGGTCCTCCCCAGCTCCAATTAAAGTAGGGCAGTGCAAGGCGAACCACGCCATCAAGTAGGTGTACGGTAAACCTACCCTAGGATTGGGTCCGTCACAAGGCAGGACGGCACCCTTCCCCCGCCTTGACGCCATCGGCCTGCAGAAAGCCTCCGTCAGAACACGAAGGCCCCTCTGAATACAACACACCATGGCCGGGAGAAGACCCAGACGGTGGCCATGGACCAAGCGAACGGCAGGCAGCAGCACATTCGGGTGAACAATGTCACCCGAAGAAGAAGGCACGACACACTTCTTTAACCAGATGGTCAAGAAGCCAGCCAGCAACGCCTTGCGAGACATAGGCCGACGGGCCTGATGGTGAAAGCTCCGAAGAACATCACCCTTCTCGAAAGAACCATCATCTTCTGTCACGACGATGTCCTTTTCAGCATGCACCTCCATCCTTGCCAAGATGTCCTCTTCAGCAACTCCGCAATGAGCTGCCTCGGGCGCACTAGTCATATCCGGGAACAAGTAGTTCCCCCAGCTCTTCAAGCTCTTCGAGCTACCCTTGCCACCAGTGTGGATGCTGGAACAAATGTGCAGGTGGCACATCAATTCCCGATATGTCTCAAGCAAAGCAGGCTCTTGCTTCTCCAAGAGAGCCAACTCCGTCTCACACGGAAAATACTCTTCATATGGAAGAGACCCGAAGGGCAAAGCAGAGATCTCTCGCATCTCATGTAGGGCCATGCCCAATTCACCAACCGGGGTGAAGAAAGTCCCCGAGGCTGGGCAGTACAACTCAAGGATGGCGTAGAAGCACGCCACCTTCATCTCAATGCCGTAGCAGGTCGCCCTGACGGCCTCATAGAGGTTCAACCTCTCTAATTCCCCCTCAAAATGATTGAGGATATAATTGGTCAACTCCGCCCACCATGACCTAGGAGGATGGACCCAACCAGGAGCCCTGAAATCTGTGGCGGGGTAGTTCCCCTCAGCCTCGCAGAACTGAGTACCGAAGGTCGGCGCCGCAGCTGGATTCTCTCCTACTGGAAGGTCCCGCAACACCTTCCCAGGGTATAGCCCTATTATGCTACGAGGAGGGCCCGCCCTCGAATAGCCGGTCTGGAATGTCAACCTCCCGACACTTATAGACTCGGCATTTAGGCTCACGCCCCACGCCATCTTCCGAGCCTGAGTCACGCTCGCGAAGGAAGACAAAGCGAAATGCCGCTTAGCAGACGGGAGATAGAATCTCTCGCCATCCAACTGGAAGATCCACTGGCCTTCGCCGGCCTGCAGCTGGCGATCGGGATCAGGTGCAGCATCCCCGAACATGAAGTCAGGCTTTTTGTAAGCCTGACGGTCAATATCTTCAAACGAAGCCGTAGTCAAGATGCTCCGCATGGCCTGCGGGCCACCGCTCTGAATGAGCGTATCCCGTACAAGCGGGCTCGGCTCACTGAACAAGGAAGCCTGCCCGATGAACTGCAAGCTGATGCTCCCTGCTCGACTGGTTATGCCAAATAGACTGTTCTGAAGGCCGGAGGCGTAATGTACTGCAAAAACAAAAAAATGAACTATGATTAGTTCATCAATCAAATGGACGCGAAGACATAAAAATTCGCTAAGGCATAGCCTCGCCCAGTAAGCAGGAACAGCGGGATAATAGCTTTGATAAAAAGCTTCGCTTCACAGATAAGACTGCATCTTTGCAGGAACTGGCATAGCCCTAAGGGCTGACGTCATCGAAAGGACTTCATGACCAACAGTCGTCCTTCGTGGCCACGACTGAAGGCACACGACCCATATCCTGTTCCTCAACAGGATGAAGACTGCCCCAAGCAATGGCTTCCTATGGAAGCCCAAGGGAAGAACTGTTCAGTTCTTACTTCCCTGATGCAAGTAAAATAGGGAAGTTAAGGGAAACGAGTTCCCTGATAAGGACAGATCATATTCGATCGTCCTAATAGCCGAGTATCGACTCCAAAGGATGAAGACCACTCTCTAATCAAATTGGAGAGTCTCTTACCAGCGATTGGTCGCTCAATGAACGGAGGAGGAGGACCCTCCGCTGCAGAAGTCGCTGCTTCCTTTCCCGCTCGTCTCTTGGGCGCCATTGAAGGAATGCAAGAGTGCTCAAAGTACTCTGAAGCAAAGGAGGAAGAAGAAGAGGAAGAGATAGAAAGTTCTCTAAAAATAAAGGGAGATCTTCCCATATTCAGCCCAATCGGGCTTTTATAGGCCAATCAGCGCCTAAATCAAGGCCTCGAAAAAGGGCACATGCTGCCGTTTCGAATTAATTCGAAACAGTGCCCAAAGCGCCTAAGGCGCTTTTCCCAAAGTGCGACGGTTCAACCCCACTAAAGGGTTAACTCCGCGCAGGAGCAAAGTGCGGGCTTCGCACAAACCTTCAAAGACTTCGCCAGGAGGTCTACCTTAGCCCGCCAAAGAGGCTGCTGCTTGCGGGACATGCCGGTCTCGCGAAGATCATTCGAAGAATGGACAATGTCCTTAACTCTGCATACAGTTCAGCCCAGCTATGGCCAGACTCTCAGTGAAAGCAAGCAAATCAGATGATCAGACAATGAACTTTCATTGATTCAAAAGCAAGGGTACATTGATATTACATCGAAGTTGTGTTTCATACAACACACTCAGTTGCCCAACAAAGATCTTTTGAGGCATACAAGCGGTTTTATCTGCTACCAAGCCAGATCAACGGGACAGGAAAGGCCTTCCTCCTGCACAAGGCCGCAATCCTTCGCACATGAGCAGATGGTGCCACAAGGACACGGTCATTTTTCTCCACAAAATGGCAGATCTTACCAGGCCATTTTTTTGAAGCCTGGCAATAAAAGCTTATCGCCGCCAACACGTCAGATCACCTATAATGGGAACTAGTTTTGATGCTAGTGATCTGACGGGTGTGAGGCCCACTCCCATGAAGTGGATCGTCCCCGACGAAGGCCACCAAAGTTGAAAGTCGGCAGCCAGCCTCACCTCAGATCGAATCATCTCGGATAAGAGGCTGCCAACAGCCCCTGGGACGCGCATCCGCTGCCCCGAATTGTTCCTCCTGCTTAAAAGTAAAGCTTCAACCGGGGAAGCATAAGGCAATTTTATGGCTTCTTCCATCAAGTCACCAGACTGGCAAGCATAGCTCGCTGCAAGGCAAATTGAAGCAAGTTAGCAGTTAAGCACAGAAAGAGCTGCAAAAATATTAAGTCAGATTCTTCAGCGGCAAAGCAATCCGACTTCAGCAGAGGACAAGTTCCACCTGCACAGCAACCATGGGCTGGCTCAGCAAACGCCAAGTCCTAGCCTCGCCTATACGGCAAAGTCAGACTGATCTTGTGAAGAACAGTCTCAACCTCGCCAATATGGCAAGACTGGCTCAACTATTGAAGAAGCCAAGTCCCAAGTCCTACCTGCGCAGCGGACTTAACAAGCAATGGTCTTTCTGATCAAATCAAGATGATGGTTTCGCAGAAAGCCGTGATGAGATCCTTCTCTGCAACAGCCAATTGCAAGATGAAGAACAAGGGAAGCTAATCTCTGAAGCGAGCTGCCAAAGCTAAATCAAGGGAGATGAGTTCCCTAAAAAGCGGTGAAGTCTTTGAATGATCAAGACTTACTGGTCCTTGGCCGGTTAGACAACCAGGGTGGGCTTTCCCACTAATTCTGAGATCTGAGTATCTCTCACAACCAAGAGAAGGGAAGAAGAAAGGCAAGGCACTTCTCTTCAGAGGACCTCAAGTGTCCTATTTATAGGCCCCATGGCCTGAGCGCAACCACCTCAAGCGTGGAAGCACGAGCGCACTTAAGGCATTGATTGCGCCTTGATGACAGGGACGGTTCCCATTGGAACCGTACAAGGGAAGAAAACGTCTCCCTCATAAAAGGCACTTATGGCGCCTTGAATAAAGGGAATATCCTCCCTTGAAAACGTGCAAATCGGAGAACATCTCTCTCGATTGGCGCGAAAGAAGGAATGATCCTCCTCGTAACCGCCCCACGGCAGTTGGCTTTGAAAAAGCAACAGGAGTTCCAAAGCGAACTTATTTCTTGAAAGCCCAGATGCGGAGCTACCCCGACGCGAAGCTATTCGCGAACCAGTGCAAACTCTTTGGCAGATCCATCCCAAAGCAGGATTGAAGGCGAAGCTGAACTCAACCATCATGGAGATGTTCATACTCCACACCACCATCACAACAGTTCAAAGTATTTCGAAGTCTGGGCTATTGCAGACTTTCGAAAACTTTGAAGGGGGTCTTGTTGACACTTAAAAAAGACAAGATTCTCATTGGTCCGAACGATGTCTAAACTTGTTGACATTTACAAAAGACAAGGGACAGACGAGCTGAAGACCAGTTTTCATCCACCTCCAAGGGACAAGGAAGCGGTTTGGACTCCACTGATCCAGCAAGCAGAACAGTGAACCCGGATTGTTTCTAAACAGACCTCAGCAGGTCTAAAATACTAGCATTTAGCATTACATTAGCCCAAGGGGATAGCCTCGTTTGAGAGGCTAACATCATCCAGAGCATCGCCAGGAAGCTAACTGACAGCTTCGCCGAAAAGCCTCTTTTCGGACTTCGTCAGGAATTGCCTCTAGCTCCGCTATGAGCTTCAAAGCGGGCAGCTCCGCCATCAGCCTGCTATGGTCAACCTTTGACCAATCAAAACTCCTGATAAGATCGGATTCAATCTAATCAAATCCAATCAGGATCCAAATATGGCAGGTGATTGCCACAATCTCTTGACTCTCTTGAAACGAGTAAGTGGATCAAGGAGAATCTCCTAACAATATGGAAAGGATCATAACACATCGGAAAGATCAACCGACTTGCCATTTTCTAGCTCCGCAGAAGCTATCCTAGCCTCGCAGCAAGGCTACTTTCCAGATTCAAACAGATTCGGTTCAATCTGTTTCTATATCTTCAAAGGGGACGATTATACCCTTACTTTCCCTATAAATAGCCCATCAGGGGCACAAGGGAGGGGGATCGCAGGGCACAGGAGAGAGAGGACTCCACAAGCAGAGACTTCTTCATAACGCATCGTGCGTTCTCTAATTCAGAGACCTTCCAAGAGAAATACTTCTCTTTTCAGGGTGGCGATACCCTAACAACCTCTTTTCCTCAAGGAATCTCCGGAACCAGGCGAGAAGGAATTCCTCACAGAAGTGGTTTTGAGAAGTAGTCAGAGGGTTCTACCAATCCTCTATTCTCTGATTCCCGGAACCAGGCGAGAAGGGAATCTCATCGCTCGCATCGTCAAAGGGACAAAGTGGTCGCGCGCTGACCAGACTCCTATCGGCACACTTCTCCAGAATCTCTGAGGAGATCTACTTGTAATCTTTTTAAGAATACTTGTAATTTAGCTCCTCAAACTTTTTATTTGTAAGTTTTCCCCCTTTGCAAACATAATGGAAAACA
>JAVJIF010012510.1:0-160134 GCA_038442645.1 Agave tequilana
GATGACTGTTCGGACCGTCGGGGATCTTCTCTTCGGTCGGTAGAGGAGTAACTCAGCTCCGTCTACCAAAACTCTAGAGGAGGAGGTAGGCGAAGAGCGGCTAGTACTCAGTAAGCTCGCTGAAGGGTTTTCTCTCTCTCTGTCGTTGATCTCTCCTTTGATTGTCGTCTTTTTTCCTTCTCGTCGTCAATTGTCCCCTTTGCCCGATCATCCTCGTCCCCTTCAATAGTGAATGGGACTATTTATATGGTTTTTAGGGGGTGATCGTGCCCCCTAAAAGTGCTCCACGATGAGGGCCAACTTCCCCGCTATATGGGCGGCGGATGGCACCATAATCGGGGTAGTTGCAACCGAGACGTGGGTGTCGAGCCGACGCGTCTTGATGCTGAGGCGCGGGCTTCGGGCTGACGCGCCTTGATGCTGAGACGCGGGCTTCGGGCTGACGCGCCTTGATGCTGAGACGCGGGCTTCGGGCTGACGCGCCTTGATGCTGAGACGCGGCTTCGGCTGACGCGCCTTGATGCTGAGACGCGGGCTTCGGGCCGACGCGCCTTGATGCTGAGACGCGGGCTATCTCTCGCGTCTTGATTGTCACATTAGCCTTGCGCCTGGATCTTGGATCTCTGTGTTTTGGTGGCTTGTCTTGGTGATTTTTAGACAGCCTACAGAACCCCCTCCAAAGTTTTTCGACATTCCGCAGTTAACTGGGACGAATTTCGAAATACTTGGACTCTAGCTGAGTTCGCCTTCATGACTAGACTGTTGATGCTCCGGGTTTAATCTTATCTGGAGTTGGTCTTCGTGAGTGTACTGTTGAACTCTTTGAAGCCCCCAGAGTTGATCATGTGAGTGTTAGATGCACAGTCTAAACCTCCCCGATTGCTTTTAGTCTGTCATTGGCGCGCTTTAAGCCAGGAGTGGTTGGTCGTCTGCTTGCGTCAGTGTACTGTTGAACTGATTTTGCAGAAGCAGGAGGCCAAACGCAGGTTCTTTTTCAAAAAGCAGAGATGGTACTGCTGTAAGGCGCGATTTCTGTAATCGTGCGTCCTTTGGCAATGGAGACGCGACTGATTTTCAGAAGGTAGACGCGATATTTGGCCAGACTGAAAGGACCGCGAATTTCTTAGAGAGACACGACCTTCCAAAGCATTCATAGAGAGGCTGACGTGGCATGTCCATCGAGGAGGTGCGTTCTTTGGGCGTGAATTCTGTGCCATGTCATGATTACGCCGCCAGCTGGCCTAGGGAACCGGCGAAATTTCGCCTTTGGCGCGCGCGGATTTCCTGGTTCATAAATGAACTGCTCCACGTGTCGACTGCTGACTCGTGGCGGGTTGCGACTCATGATCTTCTCCGTTCAGAAACGATTTGGTTACAGCGTCAAGCGGGACTTCGCTTGCAGCGTCTACCGGGCCACGCGCCGCGTATCTTCGCGAATCCCTGTTGCCTATAAAAAGGCAACAGTTGGAGAGATGCATCTTCTTCTCACCCGAACGCACTCGCTGAGAAAAAAGAATTTTCCTTCTCTGTTCATCTTCGAACTTGTTCCTCTCCTTGCTCGGATTTCTGAACATCAATGGCACCCAAGGCTAAGCCAACGCATCGTCCTCAAAGGCGACCGTCGCCGAGGCCCAGAGGGGCGGCTCCTCCTCTGCACAGGGCGTCGTTCTCCCAGGTCTCCAAGGTAAAAGCCTCTTAGGCGGAAGTTTCGCCATTTAAAGAAAGTTCAAAGAACTTTTAAGAACCCTTAACAGGATTTTCAGATCGTGTTTGATTCCCAGACGCAGTTTTGGGATGATAACCGAGGCGCGGGTTTGGACTCTCGCGCGCTTGAGTCCTGCGCTTCAGATTCTTCACTTAGAATATTTTCTATTTGTGAAGGGTTCAGACGCGGACTTAGTTTACAGAACGCGGATTTGATCCTGCGTTCTGTTTCATCAGCTGCTGATTTTGATGAATCTGGCACCGAGTCCAAGTACTTCGAGCGTCTGGGGATGTGAAAGGAAGGGGGTTACCCTCCTTAACTTCTAGGCGATTATGGTAGTGGAAAGGTTAAGGTGGATAACTCCCTTCGTTTTCGCACCCCAGAATGAAGTGACATCAAGGAGAATGTTGTGGAGACGCCGATCCCATAGGTCTGGACGCGGATTTGATAATTCCTGCGTCCAGTGCCTCTTCTGCGTGGATGCGCAGGTCTGGACGCGGATTTTATAACTCCTGCGTCCAGTGTCTCTGCTGCGTGGATGCGCAGGTCTGGACGCGAATTTGATAAACATTGTCAGCGGTGTAATGTTAACCTAACAATGTCTTTAGGTGGACCTGTTATTCTGTTGAAAGAGAAACAAGTGAAACTAGACCCAAGAGGAATCTAGTAAAGCTTTTACCGTTAGAGGTGTGATATAACTTAACGGGTTGGAGATAGTCTTGTCAGAAGTGTGGTGTTAACTCGACAAGGATGTGAGTCAGAGGTGTGATATTAACTTAACTCAGAATGTCACTGTCATAGGTGTAATGTTTAACTTAACAGTGAGGTAATGCTAGAGGGTGTGATGTTGAACTTAGCATTGGTCATCTCGACTTAGACGAAGAAGTCGAGGAAAGGTCATGGCCATAGGTGATTGTTGAACTTAGCGATGACTCGATGCTAGAAGTGTAGTGTTAACTTGGCATCGTCCATTTCAGCTTCGATACGGAAGTCTGAAGAAAGGTGACTATCAGAGGTGTGATATTAACTTGACAGGCACTCGATGTACTGCTTAGAGGTGTAATGTTAACTTAAACAGTAATTTGTCAGAGGTGTAATGTTAACTTGACAAGAATTGGCTCGTGATAAGAGCAATTTGAGGACCTGTCATTCTATTGATGAGAATTGACAAGTGGAATTTGAAATGCCAGAGGTATAGTGTTAACTTGGCAAATTTGAGAGTTTTGTACTCTATGCAGAGTTAACAAGCAAAGTTTATACCTGGCAAAGGGTATTCATTACCAGAGGTATTATAGTGTTAACGTAGTAATGATTGCACTTTGTGGGTCCTACCATTCTATGGATGAGAATTGGTAAGGGACTTTTGGAGGAAAGAGTGGACTCGAGTCCACTTAGGATTTTTAGCAAACCCCCAGCTATCAACGGGTTTGACATGCCTTACCAACTACCGTTTAAGTTGGGCTAGCCATGCCTATTCCCCTCAGCATGATGAGTTGTCGAGGACTTATGTTGGGCTTAAAGGCCAACATTTTCCTCTATCCTTAGCCGTCGAGGGCGTCGGATCAAATGGGACGTGTCCCTTAGTATTTTAGCAAATCCTCAGCTGTCAACGGGTTTGACATGCCTTTACCAACTACCGTTTGAGTTGGGCTAGCCATGCTATTCCCCTCAGCATGGTGAGTTGTCGAGGACTTATGTTGGGCTTAAAGGCCAACATTTTCCTCTATCCTTAGCCGTCGAGGGCGTCGGATGTTTGAATCAGAGGTGTACTTTAACTTGATCGGAAGAAGGGTACTATTAAGGATAGTACTTCTTTAAGAATTTGCCATTGATCGGCATCATGAGTGTATCACCATTTGAAGTTATGAGGCGATATGATCCATTCGAGTAGACTGATTCTACCACAAATGGTCCCTCCCATTGGGCTGAAATTTTCCTTTTGTCTTGTGCGTCATAGACCATTGGGTCTTCGGACAGCTAAGACAAGGTCGCCTTTCTTGAAAGTTCGCGCTTTGACTTTCTTGTTGAAGGCTCTGGTGATACGAGACTTGGTAAGCTCGTTTGTTGTTGGCCTGCAAACGCTTGTCGTCTAAGGCTTCCAACTCCTGGAGTCGCTGCTGATGCTTCTCCTCAGTTGTCATTTCCGCTGTCAAGGCGACGCGTAGAGAGGAATTTGTAATTTCCAATGGAAGGACGGCTTCGCATCCGTATACCAAGGAAAATGGCGTGGCTTTAGTTGGGGTCGCACCGTTGTGCGGTAGGCCCATAAGCATCACCAGCTTGTCGTCCCAGTCTCGTTGACTTTTCGAGACGAACCTTTTTGAGAAGCTTGCCAATAGTCTTGTTGAAGGGCTTCTGCAAGACCGTTAGCAGCAGGATAGTATGCCGTTGAGGACACACTCTGGATTCTGAACTTCGCGCAGAATCTCTGGAAGGCCTGGCTGATGAACTGGGGTCCATTGTCATGGATGATACGCCGAGCACACCGAAGCGGTAAATAACGTGATGTTTCACGAACTTGATCACGTTAGAAGATTTCACCTCTTTCAAAGGGATAAGCTTCGGCCCACTTAGAGAAGTAATCGGTTATCGCTAGAATGAACCGATGTCCTTTCGATGATGGTGGGCTGATAGGGCCAACTACGTCCCCATCCCCCACATTTCAACAAACGGCCAAGTAGAGGTCGTTGAGTGGAGGTACCCTGGTGCTTGATGGATGAAATCGCCGTTGTATTTGGCAGGCGTAACATCTCTTAGCATAAGCGACAGCATCGTCAATCATCTTGGGCCAATAGTACCCCATCTTTGGAGTCGATGTGCCAATTTCGGGCCAGGTTGATGAGCTCCACAAGTAACCATCGTGGGCTTCTTTCAATACTCCTTGGGCTTCTTTTGATGAGAGGCAATCGGAGCAGGATCCCGTCATGCGATCGACGATACAATTTTCGCGAAATCGCATATATAGTAGAATTTGGGGGCTTTCCTCCGAATGGCGGCGCCTCCTTGGTGTCTTCGGGCAGAATGCCGTATAAGCAAAATCAATGTAGGGGAATCGCCAGTCTTTAAGCCCTGAAGCGGTCGACACTTCAAGTGTTTTCCTTGTCGTGATGGTCTCCCGTTGACCTTGGACAGTCCCCGAGGGGAATTTTTGGACAGTATAGGTCGTGGCTATAGACGAATACTTTCTCCATTGCTCCAGCTGGAAGAGCTAAGGAAGCAGCGAGGGATGCGAGTGCATCCGCATGTGCATTTTGCCTGCGCGGTACATGGTCGATGTAGAAGTTTGAAAACCTTTCGGCCATGTGAATTGTCGCGTTGTAGTAGTAGGGTACAGATCTTCATGTCTGGCCTCGTACTCTCGCGAAACTTGGCTGACGATGAGTTAGAGTCACCGTAAGCCTCGAGATTTTTAACGCCAATCTCATCGGCGAATTGCATCCCAATCAAAAGAGCGTTGTACTCCGCCACATTGTTGGAACAAGACTCAGTTAATGAGACAGCTCGGGAATCACATAATTTTGTGGGGAGACGAGTATACTCCTACCCCCGCTACTATGTGTCCCTTCAGGCTTGTCCTTGATGCACCGTCGAAGAAAAGTTGCCATACTTGACTTTCGAACGATATCTGAGTCAGGTAGACTTCGGCGGCCTCATCTGGGAGATCCTCATAGAGTTTGGCTACCCTTGAATCTGGGTGTTCAGCTAGGAAGTCCGCCACCGCTTGTCCTTTAATGGCCTTCTGGAGTAAAAAGTGCATCTCATATTGGATAACAATATAGCCCATTTTGCCAGCCGGCCATTTAGTGAAGAAGGCTTTGTCATAAGTAACCTCAGAGGGTTGACTTTTGATATGACATTTATAGTCTGGCCTACCAGATAGTGTCGCATTTTCTGAATGGCGAACACTAGTGCCAACATTCTTTCTCGATCGGGTTGTACCGATGTTCGGCTCCGATCATTGTTCTACTCAGATAGTAGATTGCCTGTTCTCGTCCTTGTTCATCATTTTGAGCTAGTAGAGCTCCCAGGGAATGATCCATTGCTCGGACGTACACCAGGAAAGGCTTTCCGGACACCGGAGCTGCAAGGACTGGTGGTTGGGTGAGGTAGTGTTGATCTCCTCAAATGCTTTTTGACAAGCGTCGTCCCAAATGAATGAAACACCCTTTTTCATCAGCTTGGCGAAGGGTTGGCATCTCCCGGAAAGGTTTGATATGAACCTGCGGATGTACGCCAATCGTCCTTGTAATCCCCTGAGCTCCTTGAGGCTTCTGGGGGGTTGCATCTCTTGGATAGCGCGGACTTTCTCTGGATCCAAATAGATTCCTTTGGAAGTCACAACAAATCCTAGGAATTTGCCAACTGGCTACCCCCAGGAAGGATTTGGTGGGGTTCATCTTTAATTGATGAGCCCGCATGATGTCGAAGACCACCTTCAGGTCTGCTTATGTGATCACCTTTAGTGCGACTCTTCACCGCGATGTCATCGACATAGCATTCCATCGTTTTCCGCATTTGCTGATGGAAAATGGCGTTCATGGCCCTTTGTATGTTGCCCCTGCATTTTCAGTCCGAAGGGCATGACGGTGTAACAATATACCCCTAGAGGAGTCCTGAAGGAGGTATGCTTTTCGTCATCGGGACATCTTGATTTGATTGTATCCTGAGAACCCGTCCATAAAGGACATTCGCTCGAATCCACAAGTATTGTCAATCATGACATCTGTGATGGCAATGGAATTCGTCTTTGGGGCAGGCCTCGTTTAGATCACGGAAGTCGATACAGATCCGGATCGTCCCGTTCTTCTTGGCGACGGGGACGATGTTGGCTACCCAGTCGGGATGTTGTTCTCCCGGATGAAGCCAGAATCGAGAGCTTTCTGACTTCTGATTGAATTGCCTCATTATTTCGGGACGAACCGTCGCTGCTGTTGTTGTTGACAGTTTTACATCCGGATTGATGTTGAGGCGGTGCATAGCCACTTGAGGATCAAGTCCAGCATGTCCTCGTAATTCCAGGCGAAGACGTCTATATACTCTTGTACAAGAGATATAAGATCCTTCTTCTCTGGAGGCGACAGGCCGTCACTTATGAAGATGGGCTTGGGGTTGGTCTCATCTCCTAGGTTGATCTGAACAACCTTGTCATCTGTAGGTGGCTCACGCTGTTCAAAGCGGATATCCCAAAGAGCATTCAAATGTTTGATCCAAGGATCTGTATCAGGTTGGATCATTTCTTCAACTTCATCTTCCAGATGGCCTGTTGAAACCATGTTTACTGAAAGCCCTTTGAAGATGTTGCCGACACTGACATCTGACTCCCATGATGACGTGTCTGAAGAGCAATTGTTGCTCGACGATTCTTGAGGATCAGAGGCTGATGGGACCGGAGTTGATACATAACCCAACCCCCTGCGCGTCCGATGATAATAATCGGGGGCCTTCCCTTTTGGCACAAAGGATCGAAGTAGCGTCCTCCTTCCTTTGCCGAAGTTCAACCCGGGCTTGTTGGTTATATCGTACCCCATTTGCTTCATCATTCTGAGTGCCTTCGATTCATAATGGTCGAGCTGAGGGGATTCCTCCTCGCTTTCTGATTCTTCACGGGGCATTGTTCAGACGAGATTCGCCCAAAAAGTATTGGTCTTTGGCCTTTTCGTCTTGCCGGAACCAAGAATATAGACTCCTGCGCGTCTCCATTATCCTGGTATGTCCCGAAAGATGATTTTACTGGTACATGCAATGATGTCAAAGCATCCATTGCGACCAGATGTCATCGTCTACGTCGTAGTAGTATCCGACGGTATAGAATCGGATGCACACGCAGAAAAATATTCAAAGTCTAGACTCTCATTAATATACCAACCGCCTGCATCGTCGGTGGTATTATCAACATCGAGCTTATTAGTGCTCTTTACAAGTGGTTTTAACTCCCACAGGCACTTTTCTTGCTCGGGCTCAGTGTCAGCCTCATTACCAGAGTCTGGCGCCTCCAGTTGCGGGGTTTCGTCCACTGGATCCTGATATAAAAGGGAATCCGTGAAATAATTCTCGACTCCCTTGAACGGATACCTTTCGGCAACCAACGTTTGCACCTCCCCACTCGCGTCAATGTATTTCATGACTTGGTGGAAGAGTGGAGGGAACGATGGAGTTGCGGTGGATCCATGGTCGTCCTAGCAGCAGATTGTAGGAAGTGTCGGCGTCGATGACATAGCATGTCACCTCCGACTTGAGGCTCCCAATCTGGCACTTGAGCTTGATCTTCCCCATTGGACGGGTGCCGTTGCATTGAACCCGTAGATGGTCGTCTGTGTAGGGCTCAGACGGTGAGTAGGGATTGCCGAGGTGTTGCATGACTCGGCGGGGCATAATGCTCAATGCGGACCCTGGATCTACCTGAATACGGTTCACTTCAGATGATCCGATGTAACCTGTGAAGTACAGGGTCGATCGTGTTTCCCTTTCACCTGTATATCATCTGCCGTGAAGGTGATGCAGGGGTATTCTGGGAAGTGTGGAGGCAATCCTCTACATCTTCCTCCTTCGGCACCTGGGTCATGAAGACCTCAGCATTTGCCAGAGCTTCTTGCAGAGCCTCTCTGGTTGACTTTGATAGCCTCAGGAGTTCATACAAGGTGATGCGTGCCGGGATGTTGGCTAGTTGAGCCAAGACATCGAAGTGGTAAGGTGTCGAGGATCCTTCCGCTGCACCTCTTGGAAGGGCTCGAGAGAACCGAGTCTCCTTCTGCTTTGCCACAGGTGGCTTCATGGAAGGCTTGGCTGATTCTACGGTTGGTTGCGGAGAAGCCGCTGCCGTCTCGCCGTAATGCTTCAAGTATGCCTGTTCTGAACGGGTCCCCGCCATCGGTTGGCTGGGCTCTGCGGCCAGGACTATTGTTTCCTCTTCTGAATCAGTCAGCGAGGGAACATCATCCTCTGCTTCTCGGGAGGAAGCACATACCACATGGCAGGACGAAGCTTTTGCCTTGCCTTTGGACTTCCTGTTGGTTACAGTAGTCCATTGTTGTTCATTGACGAGGTCAGGGTGGACCCACATGGTTTCCCCCTGAGGTGTAGGGACGGCTACCAAGCCCTTCTCCTGCTGCTGGTGAGGGTCTGTGTTGACCACTCTTAATTCTCCTCTTGGAATAGGAGTTACCCCGCAGGCGTGGAGGTTGTCTCCCGAACTGGAGAACCGACGTTACATTGGCCGTGACCTTCTTCTGCTCTGGTCGGAGCTTGAGCACCTCCGCGTCAATCAAAGCCTGAAGAATGTCCTTGAAGACGTAGCAGCTTTTGGTAGGATGTCCCAACATCCTGTGGTACATGCAGTAGTTGGGATTGTCGGTCTTGCCGACTTCCTCCGGCGTCTAATTTCAGGAGTTTCAGTCGATTGCTCTTGTTGAGTAGCTTGAAGAGCGAATCGACGTGTTCCTCCTTGAAGGAATACTGCTTGTTGGGGCGTGGCTGGCTTGAAGAGCCACTTGCCCTGCCTGTTTGAGGTTTGGCGGGAGATTTGTCTCCGTCGCCAAAATTATCCTTCCGCTTCGTCTGGAGGGAGGTGTCTGGTGCCGGTGCACGCCTTGTCGACCTTTCCGGCCGCAACTTACCTTCCTCTGCCTTAACACGGCCAACAATCTCCTCAGCCTGTCCACCCTGTTGGACTAACTGCTTCCAGGTGCGGCTTTCAGCAACTCCTATTTGAGCAAGGAGTGAGGTTTGGAGATTGTGGCGGCATGTTTCCACCAGGGTGGCCTGGATCATACCGCTTGGGCACCGGAGTGCCGTGTTCCGAAATCTTTCCACGAAAGATTTGACGGACTCCCCTTTCCGCTGTTTGGTAGCTAAAAGGGTGGGCATTGTGACTTCGGAGTCGTCTTCGAAGAAGCGTGTCAAGAACAGCTTCTCTAGATCCCCCCAGTTCTTGATAGAACCCTCCGGGAGCTTTCATAAACCACTCAAAAGCCAACCCTTTCAGGGTGCCGATGAACAGTCGCGCCAGGATGGCGTCATTATCTACACATTCCCGGTCTGGGATTTGAAGTAGTAGATGTGGCTGGTTGGGTGACCCCTTCCCGTCGAATGCTTGGAGGGTCGGAGCCTTAAACTTAGGAGGGTATGGAACTAGTCCCACTCAGCCGGATAGGGTCGGACCACTCCAGCTTCTTGGAGGTCCTTGCGATTGGCAAGGGCCTCGAGGCGTCGTTCCAATTGACTCATCCTCTTAGCATGAGTCTTCTCCTGGTCTTGGTCGCTTCTTGCCTGCGACGAGGGCTTGGACACATCCGAGGTAGATCGTCGTGTCTCGTCAGAAGATTCGGAGGGTGGGCTTCCTCCCTTTCTCCCTTCCCCTTCGGCCGTCTAGGGGGAGATCTCGCTCTTTCTTCAAGCAGTTTCTCAAGCATATGCTTGAGGGAGTCAATGATCTCTGTTGAGAGGCAATTATATCCATCTGGTGCTTCTGCGTCTATTCTAAACGCCTGGCTGTCTCCTCAGGAGTGTCTGCCATGTAGGCGGAAGCCTCCTTCTCGACGGAAGAGTTTGAGGCCTGCGACTCCACTATAGCGGAGTGAGAACCACCCATTCTAATGCCGCGGGCTAAGGCATTATAGTCAATTGGGGGAATGGCCCCCTGTCCGGGTGCGAGTGTGTTGATACACCCCTCCGGCTCAGAGTCAGATTCCTCTGAGTTGACCATTAGTTGTTTTCCCTTGCTTCTGCTAGTCATGTTTGCAGTAAGCTCCGGGTATTCAACATCTGAGAAGGTTCTCCTCCTGTGGGAGCGTCTTCTTTTGGCTGACGGGGGAATCAGGGTCAGCTGTCTGATTAAGGACTGCTGGTGCACGCGCCTGATCCATAATGGCATCCAGAGAGCATATGGATGAGTTGCTGACAGCAGCATGACGAAGTGGCTTGATTGGCACTTCTTTTCCTTGTCAAATAATCCCTCAAATCCGTGGGAGGGGGATTAAAGAGACTGGTCTCGCGACGTCGAAGACGGGAGATAGTCGTGTGCTGTTCAGCCTGGACGCAGGTTTCAGAAACGCGGCTGTCATGTCGCGGCTGCGTCACGCGCGTCTGGCGTCTCTGTTGATATAAGACGCGACTTTCGCGTTGCTGTCTGCTGCGTTGGAGCAGGGAGACTTGGGAGAGAGTGGGCTGCTGGGCCCCACGCCTATGGGCGCGTGTGTTCCTGCGTTTGACGAGACGCAGAAGCTTCGCTTTGGCGTTTGGCAAGTTGGTCTTCAAAAGGCTCAACTTGGGGAGTCTCGCGTTTGGGTCGCCAAACGCGGATCTCTCGCACTGGACGAGGTGCGGGCAAGGCATCAGATTGTACGCCGCGTCTACCCCCAGTCAGACAACCCACGGTTCCGACTTGGAGTTGACGCGCGCGTCTCTCTGTCGACGCTCAGCATTTCGATTGCGTCGAGGAGGCGGAGAGAAACCAACAACATCCTGATTTGTACAGAACCAAGAGTGTTCACCACGCGCGGGTCTCCTGAGAGACGTTGACGCGGGTATTCTGCGCGACGCAGTTGATCGCAGCAGCAGTGGTGCCTGGAACCACGCGGGCCTTCTGGGAGGCGTTGGCGCGTGTGTTCTGTGCGACGCGGTTGATCGCAACAGCAGTGCCTGAGGTCACGCGGGCCTTCTGGGAGGCGTTGGCGCGCGAACTTGTCTCGGCACAGTGGGCATCGGCACCCGGCAGAGCCTCAGATTGGGCTTCGGGTAGCTTCTCAGTTGAGACCTCTGCGGCAGACGCGGGTCTTTGGGCTCTTGGAGCCAGAAGAGAGGAACTCTTCATACTTCGCCGGTCGAACTCGACGACGAGTGTTTCGACCATCTTCCCTTATGGAGAACATCATCCTGCGCCACGATCTGTTCGTCAGTGACGAAAGTAGTCCCCAGCGGAGTCGCCCATCTCTTGTTTGACACGGAGAGGGGTTGGCTGGTGTAACGCTTCCTGGAATCAGATGGAAAAGATTACAGCCGGCTTAATCTTCCGGTTAACAAGGGAGGGGGAATATTGAATCTTGAATTCCCCCTTTGTTTAGTGCTGGGGTTCTTCGTGTGGCGGTGGAGAGTGAATCTTGTTCTCCGTTGACCGGATGACTGTTCGGACCGTCGGGGATCTTCTCTTCGGTCGGTAGAGGGAGTAACTCAGCTCCGTCTATCAAAACTAGAGGAGGAGGTAGGCGAAGAGCGGCTAGTACTCAGTTAAGCTCGCTGAGGGTTTTCTCTCTCTCTGTCGTTGATCTCTCCTTTGATTGTCGTCTTTTTTCCTTCTCGTCGTCAATTGTCCCCTTTGGCCCGATCATCCTCGTCCCCTTCAATAGTGATGGGACTATTTATATGGTTTTTAGGGGTGTGATCGTGCCCCCTAAAAGTGCTCCACGATGAGGGCCAACTTTCCCGCTATATGGGCGGCGGATGCGCCATAATCGGGGTAGTTGCAACCGAGACGTGGGTGTCGAGCCGACGCGTCTTGATGCTGAGGCGCGGGCTTCGGGCTGACGCGCCTTGATGCTGAGAAGTGGGCTTCGGGCTGACGCGCCTTGATGCTGAGACGCGGGCTTCGGGCTGACGCGCCTTGATGCTGAGACGCGGGCTTCGGGCTGACGCGCCTTGATGCTGAGACGCGGGCTTCGGGCTGACGCGCCTTGATGCTGAGACGCGGGCTTCGGGCCGACGCGCCTTGATGCTGAGACGCGGGCTATCTCTCGCGTCTTGATTGTCACATTTAGCCTTGCGCCTGGATCTTGGATCTCTGTGTTTTGGTGGCTTGTCTTGGTGATTTTTAGACAGCCTACAACACTATGTATGCTCATGTGTACACTTGTACACATTGTGGACGAAAGGGCCACCTTGCTAAATTTTGCTTTGATAGATTACATAATGTAAATTTAGCAAATAAGTTTGTTTGGGTTAGAGAAGGTACTAACCCCCATGGACCCAAAAGAGTATGGGTACCAAAGACCACCCCTCCTTTATTTGATGTAGGTGTGGGCTCTCACATGACGTGAGAGTAGCGGTACCTTGGAGTGGATGCGTTCCCTTCATGGAATCAATTGGATGCATCACTTTCAAGGGAAGCTTGGTGGGAGGACCACCTTGGTTTGGAGAACTAGAGCGGTGCCCTCCTTGATTTTGGTATCGAATCTCTAACTCCTTATTTATTGTTTACATGCTTTTCATATCATTGTTTATAGCATGTTTTGATTTTTTTTGAAAATGCCATGCTTATTAGATTTGTGATATACATGTTTAGTTATTTTGAGACACCCATGTTCAATATGGATAAATTCTTTTGTGTTCTCACTATTGGTTGCTATTGCGTATATCATAGTTCTAATAACATGTGATATTCATAATAATCATGTTTATGTTTATCATGATGATTTTTTCGTGTTTTGATACTTCTTGTTAAGATTACTTGTTTAGATGTTAGTTTTCATTAAAACTAGGTGTATACTTGTGCATATAGTGGGCCACAAATAAATCTATATATGTTTGAGCTTGAATGCTTATTTGAACCCATTAGATGTGCTAGTATAGTCTAGTTTTGATGATTCATGTATTTTAAACTTGTATTCCTATTTTTGGATTTGTTTTATGATTTTTCATTTCATGTATATATTTATTTTGCCAAACTTTAAGATATACATGTATACTCTTTGAGTCATTTGCCTTTCATGCAAATTTATATATATGGACTCAATTGTGTTTAGGGATCTGAATGTATACTTATTGTGTTGACAATTCATACATATACCTTGAAATGAAATTTGTTTTTGGTGAAAAATTTAGTTTTTCTTGATTTCGTGTTTATTTGTTTAACTTCATGTATATGTCTATTTTATCCAAATTATTATTATACATATACATCCTTTTTGAGCCACATGCCTTAATGCATATATTTGTGGACACGTGTGTTTTGAATATGTATGTATGCTTTAGTTTGTATAAGACATATATATACCTTGAAGATTAAATAATTTGATGATTTTCATTGTTTCAAGGAATTTGAGCTTAATTGGAAATTTCATAATGCCATGTCACACATTACTTGTACACTCACCATTTTTTTAAATATTTCTCATGAGTATGTTTTCATGAGCATGTATGAACTTTATTGAATATTGAGTGTTTTAAGTGCTATGTGATTTACATGTATTTTATGAAAATTATTTTTAGTTTATTCCTTGCTTGAAGGATTTCGTACTAGTTTAAAAAAAAAAATATCATTTTAACTAGTTCTTATTTTTCATTTTGATATGAGTTATACCATGCTTTTATTGTTATGTCAATTGGTATCATTGAACTTTTTCAATTGGCATCAATCTTGATTCTTTTGTATACTCATATGTATTTATGTATGTATGCTTTCATTTCAATGGTATCAATGTCTATTGGTATCTATTTTTTTCATACATATGTTTCATTTGTGCCTACTATATTCCTATGTCTTAGAGCACAAATATTTGTTTATGCTAAGCTTGAAAACCTTAATGATTATCCTATTTCAATTGATTACTTTTAAAATTGGTATCAAGCCTAAGCATTGTTTCAGTTTGTTTTCATAAAGAGGGAGAAAATTTGACTTTCATATTTCAATTGGTATTTGATTTCCACTCCCACACTTTATGATTGGAAATTTGATGTTTATTTTAAGCATATGACATCACAATCAAAATTGTTTATATGGCTTAAAAAGAAAAATATTCTCTTTTTGATATCAAGATGTCTTGTGTTTTAAATTGGTATCTAAAAAATTTGTTTAAAGAAAAATTCAAAGTTTTTGATTTATGTTGCCTATATGCAAGGAGAGCTTAACATCTCTTCTACATATACCATTTATTTTATTGATCTATGTTTACTTTAAATGGTATCAAGATGCCCTTCATTGACATATAAGTTTCATTGGTATCATATTTGAGTGTACATATTATGATTTGTTATTTAACCTCTTATTTATATTACTTTTGTTTTAGACCAAAAGGGGGAGAAAAAGTTTGTTTTTGTGTTTTTACCCCTTTGTTGATGATTGACAAAAAGGGGGAGAATTATTTGAGAGTTTAACATGCATTATATAAAACTCAAGATCTTTCTCAAATAAAGAAGATGTTTTTTTTAATATGCATGATTGGTAAATGTTTTATATATGCATATTTGTGTTTTGCATATATTAAGTTTAATTGTTAATTTTAATTGGTCTTTAGAGCATGCTTTGTTTTGAACATTTCATTTGGTATCTAGAACCTTTTATTGTTTATGTATATCTATGCATTCATGTTTAATATTCATTGCATATTATGTTTATTTGTTTATGCATGAGTTAAGGGGGAGCTTCTTTGAAGCTTAATTTTAATCCATGCATATATAACTCCATGAGTTTTGTCATCATCAAAAAGGGGGAGATTGTTGGCCCAAAGGCCTTCCATCCTAGTTTTGATGATGATTAACTCATGTAGTTATGTTTACTAATATTCTTGTTTTTAATCTCAGATCTTATAACAAGATGTTAGTTTGGTGATAGCTTCAACAAGAGGTGTTTGGAGGCTTCACAAGTGATTCCAGGGCTCAAGCTTCAAGATCACACATTGCCTAGCCCATGGATGGAGTTTTGGATCGGGTCTACTTGAAGATGGAGATTGTCAAGAAGACTTAGGTATCCATAGTTTAGATGTGTGTTTAGATCCATTTGTAAAGCTTAGTATAGTTGATATGCTCAAGTGCACAAACACACGGTTTTATGTTTGTTTTTTGCTTTCATGAATAGTTGATCAAAACAAGTTTAATTGATATATGTATAGTTGTTTCATTCTATATATGCATGCTTAACTTTTAAACAAACTTATTTTGACTTCCCTATTCATGTATTGAAAAATCCAAGTTTGATAAAATACAAGTGTTGGTTTTTGATAAAATTTGCAAGACACACAAAATGATTTGAATATGTTGATATATGTCTTGAATTTTTATCACAAGTTTGTGTTTCAATATAAAATGTTAAAAACAATTTTTATGTATTTTTACAAGACTTAAAAGAATTTTAGAAATATTTTTACATGTGTTTCTGTCCCAGAACAGTGGCTGATAGGCCAGGTCGGCCGACCGCACGGGTCGACCGCACCTAAGGCCGGTCGACCCATGAGGTCGACCGACGTGCACAAGCTTGTGCACGTTTGGCAGACACAGGGACGGTCGGCCGGGCGGCCGACCGGTCCAGAGAGCTCTGCTCTCTGTATCTGGGGGTCGGCGGGCGGTCGACCGGGTTGCCCCAACGGTCACATTTCTGACCGTTGGCGGTCGGCCAGGCCAGCCGACTGCTAGCCTGTCAAGCTGCCAGATCAGCCTAACGGCTAGTTTCTGTTTTGGCCTATATAAACCCCATTCCTTTGGGATTTTGGCTAAGATTTTTAGAGCTGATTTTCTCCCATTCTCTGGTTTTAAAAACAAGTTTAAAAAGTGTTTAAAGAGCAAAAAGATTCATTCTATTTGTTTTTAAGTGTTTTGTTTATTTCAAAGAAATTAGGTTTTGGGAATTGTTTTTGAGCAAAATCTCTATATCATTTTTGGTGTTTTCCCAAGAGTTTTCTTTGATCAAAACACTTAGTTTTCCCACACTTGAGCTATTCTCTATCCTAATCTATTAGGATCATTGTTTTGTGGAAAAAGGAAAGAGGTTTGTGGTTGAGACATACCACTTGTTGTAAACCCTTGATTTCTTATGTTGCTCCCTCTTTGGTAGAGGTTGAGGTTGTTGTATTGAGTTGGTGTTTGCTCCCTCTTTGGTAGAGGTTGAGGCTTGTTGTTTGCTCCCTCTAGTGAGAGGTGGAGTTTGGTTTGTATCCCTCTTCGGTAGAGGTGATTGTGGTTGTTGTATTGGCTACGGGCCTACCCCTCGGTTGTGAGGTGGTGTTTGAGAGAGAGGAGTTCGGTACTCCTATTGTTATAACAAATCCTCCTCGGTGGAGGTTCCCTCGTGGGAGATAGTGGATTGGAAATCCTACACGGTGGTGTAGGCGGGGATGTAGAGCTAGGGGCTCGAACCTCGAAACATATCTTGGCCTTTGCGTTTGATCCATTCTCTCTCTCTCTCTCTCCTCTCTCTCTCTCTCTCTCTCTTTACATTTGTGCAAAGCATGATTCTTCATTCATATCATTCATTGCTTGCATTAGTGCTTGCATATTTCATATTGCTATATCTTGTATATGCTTGGTTGTTTGTGTGTGCCTCACTTGTACTTAACCACAAGAGCTTCATATAGCACCTCAACCCATATCTAGGGGAATCAAGAGGAGTTAGTCCAGAGCCCTTCACGGGGATTCGGCTACACTTGTGTATTGTATTAAGTGTGTTGCAAAAATTGCATTAGCTTCTGCATTTAGAGCATTTAGTTTCTAGATTAGCACTTACACCTATTCACCCCCCCTCTAGGTGTGCTTTTCAGGTGACACCAGTGTAAGTGATCTCTTCTTTCATTATTATTTGAATCGAATCAAAGTCTCTTTTTCTTTCTTTACTCTTGTTTCGTTTACTCTCCTCTGATGTGTTGCAATCCAAGAGAATCCGATAGCCTCGAGACTGCTTAGCCGTTGCAAGTGCCCTTGATGGCCTATGGTGATAAATAACCCTTCTCTTGCCAGTATAGTGTTGCCCCTTTATTCGTAGTGTAGATCGAGAATAGGGAAGATCCTATACGCCATGCTTGATTGCCTTCAAAGACAAGGTAAGTCGTCGTAACGGATCAAAGGTATATGAGCACTGAAGAGGTAAGTAATTTTTAGGTTATCTTTCTTTTCTTTTATTCTTTAGTTTCAATATCACAAGCTCCAACCATCTTTATCACTCTTTTCCATTTCTTTGTATATAATCTATTTTTCCTTTTTCCATCTTCTTAATCTACCATCTTCTTCCTAATTTGACTTTAACTCTTTTTCATTTTCTTTTTAAGAACTAAAGAAGAACTTTAACCATACTTTGTATCTAAAAGAAGACTTACTAAAAGCTTCCATCGCTAGTCCCTCCTTATGGATCACGACCCGCATAGCCACTTGCTGTTGCGGTAGAATTGAGTAAGTTGTACTCTTGATTTAAAAGTTATAAAATTCTGTATTTTTGTGTGCAGGTTCAACCTTAATCAGTCGGCCTTGCAAGATTGGCCGAGTGGATCATTCATAAGGAACATGGCAATAGCTCAGATACGGCGATAAAACCTGTTCAACGGATCCATGAAAAGATGCTAGGTGGAAGAAATCCGAGGAACGGGCTAGAGTGCTAAGCACTGAAGGGACTAGTCACGGACGAAGCCAAGCCTAGGTGAGGCCATCGCATAACACAGCTCAGGCGTTAAGCATTAGGGTGCAGCGGAGCTAACGCTCTACGAGGCTTGCACTTGGCGAAGCTCACGCGGCGAAGCTAGCGCGTAACATAACGCTAAATGCTAAGCACCATGGTGCAGCGAAGCCCACACCCGGTTAGGTCCACGGTTGACTAGAACACGACCCTCGCTTGGCGAGGTTAGTGGAGCCTATGGTCCACCAAATCAATAAAGACTGCCAGAAGTTAGTGACTCTGAGAACACGATTAAGAAATTATAATAACCAAAACGAGTTCCGAATGCTGTCTTCTGAATAATAACCTGACTGCAAATCAGTTCTGAGAATACCCGAGTTCCATGAACATGGTCGAAGAAATCATGATCACTATTGGAATAATAAAAATGAAAAATACCATAACTATGTCTAACAGAAGTATTGATTCTGGAATACTATTTTATACTGACACTCCTCATGTAATGATACAGTCTATCTGATTATATAAGTGATGACTACTCCACTTGCTGTACTGGTCCCCCATGATGTATCCATAAATACAAAATAGAATGCGAGGCCGAAGATCTATCTAATATAAGACAATGTGATGTACCAGAGTTGAGGAATGCCAGAACATAATGAGAGCGAACCACATCTGCCCTGTTGCTACCTCTCTAGTCTACGCACATCTTAAGTTGGCATAAGGATTATGAAAATCAGAATAGTAAAAAAAATAGAAGAGATAGGAACCATGAAAACGGAGGTAGACACGGATGGACTAAGATTGGTGATGATAGTGCAATGAGAAGGATATGATATGGAGAACTTACCATCTTCCGGACATGAAAAAATGGGAATAATGGTTACTATCGGTACCCTCCGGATTCCTGTTCTAGATATTGAGTGTCCCTTCCTATTCTCATTCCCTCTGTATCTTGACTTCCTCTTTATCAGATTATATGTTTGCCTTCTTCTACCATTTGCCCTAGCTCTTGGTCTCTTTTGTGTCTGACTCTAAGCTTGATGCTGGGGATGAAGCGAGGTTATTCTGCCAGTAGGTCTTAGATTCCCTCCCAATGGTGATACTGGATTAGTTAGTCTAATCGGTGCGATGTTCTCTGCCTCCTTGAACGGAGAGTCACTTTTCAACTGATCTCTGGACCCATATACGACATAATTCATAACCTTTCTGGCGGTTGTGTTGTAGGTGTCCGGCTTCAGACAGTACCCACATGTCATATGCTGAGGGCAAGGTTGGAGGGATGGCTTAGCTAGTGGGGCATTCAGGGGCCTGTCTGAATCTTCAACTTCCATCGGCCTGTCTGAGTCATCAACTTCCATCAACTGAGAGGATCTCTTTGTCAACTTCATCTGCATCTCATCCTGATCTTTCTTCTCCGGGTCCATTCTACTTCCCGAGCGATGGCAAAAAAAACTTGAGAATACTTCTTTGACTGCTTGGGAATAAGAAACATCTTGATTCTCATCCTTAGTTCTCACTAAAATATTACTTGCTCGTTCTCCTTGTCAGCCACCATGTACGGCGCAAACCGACTATGCCTTAAGAATTTTACAGCGTACTTATCTACAATTCAATCTTCTTACTGCAATTTGATAATTCGTTCTTTTATCTTTTTCTGAGCTATTACAGAGAAGAATCTTCTCATAGAAATCCTTCGAGAACTGGTCCCAAGTGATGGGCTTTTCCAGTCTCGCTACTCCGCCAACCAACATGTTCTGGCCACATCTTTCAACTGAATCTTGGTCACTTCCGCTCGGTTCTCGTCAGGGATCCGAGTTGCCTTCAGAAGATCTGTCATGTTTACCAGCCACTGCTATGCATCCAGGCCTTCTTCATGCCGAAAAGATTGCCGTATGTAATTTACTGAAATCCGACATGTTGCCTGGTTTCTGTTCCCAGAGTGCAACCAATAATCTTAGGCGCGGGATCTTTGTCTGTTCTTGTTAGTTTTTCATCATATTTTGCAGAAACCGTCTCAAATCAACACTTTCCTCATTAGGGCCACCCTAAGAAGACCAGAACCATTATATCCCGTCTTTTCATGTCCGAGTTGGTCCAATAATAACGAGAAACTGAAGTATGAAAGGATGAGAGAACTTCAGAATTCAATGGTATGATTATCAAGAGAGAATGTATAACTTGGTACTTATAGTTGGATTGTATAACCAGCGCTCATGCATTCTAGTTGCAAATTTCTTCATCATTAATTTGCCATCTGGATGTACTGAGGATGTGAGGGCCTAGGCTCTGATACCACCTGTAACGCCCTGATCCCGCGGTTATGGAGACGTTACTGCGACGTATATACGCAGGTCAGAAATACCCTCAAGTATATACGCTAAGCATCAGTACAGGCAAGAAGAGTAGGAAAGCACGTGGTGCATTAGACATTCCAACATAAGAGTATAATTACAAAGTTATCACCAGATGTGACAAATATTATAAGAATATTACATCACCGATAGATGCAATTGCGAGAATACAAAGAGATATACAAGTATGAATAGTACAAATGGCGCTCACGAGTTAGAGAGATGCGCAGGGGGCCTGGAAGGATAGGGCTCCAGACGGTTTGCTGAAGATACACTCTTCAGCTGCGCCACTCTGATCAGCATCTCGGAGAATTCAAAAGCTCCAAGCTTCGAGATCTGAACATGAGGATCCAGGGGAGTCAGAACTCCCCGCGAGTGGTGATGTGAATGCCAATTGGCGAACATACATAAGGACACGTGTATCGATAAATTTGAATCATAAACATGCCTTGAAAACTGTGTCGTGATCACAAACATGCAGGAACAAGTAGATATACAACAAATGATATCAAGCAGAGAATACTCATGGTATGATAAGATAAGAGTAGGAGACTGGTGGAATAGAACATAAGTGATAAAGTAGGATGTAAGCAGGTATAATATAGTAATGATTATAAATCGGAAATCCGATGTAAAATCCAATGAAAACATACTTGGCAAAGCATACAAGGGATTAAAGTTGGCATCTTTTATTATTATTATTACTCGTCTTACCCAGATGTCTAAATATGTGAACTAGCATCCCAGCACACATATATCCACATCTGAGTAAAGCATGGTTGTTATTGAAAACCAACGGGGGTATCAACGAACAATGTTTACAGTGGGTCCCGTGCATGCCCGGGACCACGGTCCAGGATGTTCCGTTGCTGGTGCTCGGAACCGGCCACAAGACGTGCGTAAGGGTCTTACAGAATGCCCTTATCAAGATGGTACCAGGAAGGAGGGAGCCAACACTCTCCTCGGTCGCCTGGAGGTCCACAGGACAGACTGGAAGTTTTAGTTGCACAACATACCTAGTACCACTGTAAACACGAACATATATTGATAGCCACAAGTTTCCCCCGACCCAATGTAAGTTGTTCCATTTTATGATTTATTATGTAATTATCAATTTACGGAATAGCAGGTGCAAGACATGATCAGGAATTCAGGAGTACATGAGTACTATAGATTCAAGTCACTATATATATAACATAGGATAACAAGTACAAGATTTAAGTCACTGTATATAATACAGGATAACAAGTACAGTATTCCCGTAAATGTGATAGTCACAGGTCAAATAGAGATCGAATCCATGTTTGGTGAGCCTCGCATCTGGCAAGGAGATAGAAATAGAAAAAGAGAAAAGTAAAATATCAGGATAAAATTCCGGTATCTGAGAAAATACCGAAACTCCGGAAAAGTCTGAAAAATGAAGTAACTCGAAATGTTTCCCAAAAATTCTAAAAAATAATAAATATTATTTTAAGATGTTTGGAGAAATCAATTTTTAGGGATTTAATTCTATTTTTAAAATAAAATTCCTAAAGTAAACCGTCGATACTGGTTTACACCGAGTCGGCTGGATTTTGATAAATTCTGAAAAATCTCAGAAAATGTATTAAAGAAGAAAATATGATTCTAAGAAGCAGTATGAAAGCAGAATCAAAAATTCAATCTTGATTGTAAACTAAAAATTCTAGAATCAACCAACAATACTGGCCGATAATCAAACCCGATGGAATTTAGATAAATTTAGAAAATTCTCAGAAAAATTATTTAGATAGAAAATGTAATTTTAAGAAATAATATGAAAATATATTTCTAGAATTTTAACTCAGTTTGTAAATTAAAAATTCGAGAACCGATCAGCGGCACTGGTCGACACCGGTTTTGAAGATTTCTAAATTAATTCAGAAAAATTTTAAAAAATCATAAAAAATCTAAAATATTGAAAAATGATGTTTGAAACTAAAATTGGTTAAATAAGAATAGCGAAAAGACCAAATCGAGTAATAGCGAAAAGACCAAATCGAGCAATACTCCAAGATCGGGTTCCCGGTTCAGACTAGGGTTGACCCAAGTCTACGAATCGGATCCAAGGCAAAATGATCATATAAATAATTCATATTACAAAATAAATACTGAAAGCAAATCGAAAATATGAATGCGCAACTAAGTACGTATTCTGGGAGCGGGGTGTTAAAAAAGTATCTGACGAAAAGTGTCGAATCGTAGTTGTAGTTGAAGAGTAAGCTTTATCATTTTTAGATTAAGAGATGATCCTCCATTAATGAACACATGAATAGCTACAGAAAGCTTCTTACAGACCTGATTAATGTGGATGTAGAGATCGATGAAGACGATAAGACAGTAATTTTATTGAATTCTCTTCCTGAAGAAGAGTATGAGATCTTTACTCTTACATTGATCAATGAAAGAAATCTCTTAACTATAATGAGGTGTCTACTGTTTTTATGAATTATGAAGTAAGGAGGTAGGACAGACTGTCTTCTTCAGGGAGCACAACAGCAGAGGCATTGGCGGTAAGGAGAAGGAGTTTCAATGGGAAGGGAAGAGATGATCAGAGAAGATCGAAGTCCAGATCAGGTTTCAGAGATCTGAAGAGGAACCAGTGCGCCTTATGCAAGAACTAGGGCACTGAAAAGTTAATTGTTCAAAGGCCAAAGGTTGCAGGAGTTGATGACCATGGCAAATGTAACGCCCCGATCCCGCAGGTACGGAGACGTTATGGCGACGTACATACGCGAGGTAAAAACACCCTCACGCGTACGTTAAGCCTCAGTACAGGATATAGCCACCATATACACAAGGGTTCCAGCAAGAAATAAGTACAAGAATACCTGCAAAAAAGGGGTTAGGAATCATAACAGATATAAAAACAGGAAGAAATGAGATAACAGAAATAAATCACCACGATACCTATAAAGAGTCTCGATGAGGAATCTCCTACGTGGCTCCAAGGCACTATCTCGGATCTCCAACCTGGGCATGCAAACCCAGGGTCGTCAGAAAGCGACCTAGTGAGTGGTAAAATGAAGGAGGTGGTAATAGATACAATAGTAATACAAGCACGATATTAATATATAATACATGATGGTGTAGTTGTGATACCATATACTAAGCATATAATAAGCAGTAGGAATATATAAACATGTCATCTTTTAATACCATCACTACCTAGCCGGTTATCATCGGTCATGTCTTTAGGCGTGTCCGGTTTATTTCATAAATACTGTCGTCTAGTGGTGACGTGATAGCAGTGACCATACAGGTGGGCATATGCAATATGAACATGCAGGTGGGCATATGAAAACAGAATAGATGCAATGCAGAACATGCGTAGTATGCCATCACAGAAAGAGTAACATGTACCAGGTAAAGGAACAACGTATACATGTAACATGATAGCGGATAAATGATCAGGAACAGTAACAAGTACAACTACACAATAGTATACATGCATCAGGCAAGTCATGTTATTTATACAATAGTAGCAATCAGTACCACATGGTATTATAATCAATCTCTTCCAGTGTCCCATACCACTGGCAGTTCATACTGGAGCCCGCACTCCAGTCGAACCCATCCGGACATGGCATACGGGTACCATTATCCAAAAGAGAGAGTGACCAAATAACAATAATATGAAATGCGGTAGTCCGTGCATGGGTATATCCGTGTACCAGTAGAACATCTACGTGTAGCAATGATCCGTGTCATATCTCTGTGCTACTACATGTCATAACGGTGATCAGTGTATAATGTACTACCATGTCTAGTGAACTACAGTGTCCGTGTAACGATGATACCAGTGCATGCAATACCGGTGTCTTGCATTCCTATCTAGTGATATTGGATCGAGTACCGTGGATCAGTATACATGTGACGCTAGTTATCTAACTGTGATATACTACATGAAATAATAGTCTCCATGAATATGGTGAACTAGTGGCCCGAGTGTCAGTGGCTGTATAGGCATGATGACTGTGTCCGTGTTGTCTATGTCCGTATGTCTTGTTACTATTATTACCTCATATTAAATCAGGAACTACCTAACAATCATCAAGGGTATTCCTATTACAATGACTGTCCAATCATGACCAGTGAATAATTGATAGTTACCGTATTTTATCCATAATCAAGATATATCAATCAATGTCACTAAACATGATAAAATATAATTTATAAAAGAAAAACACTCGCAAACTATCCACGAAAAGGTAGCTCTCTTTCCCACGATCGCAAGGGATCCAGAATCGTCCAAATCAGAGTCCGGATGCTCCCGATATCGCCCGAATACTAAAAGTAACGGAAATGGGTTAAATATGTAAATAAAAGAATTCAAACGCAATTAATAAATGTCACAGGGAGTTTTATGCAAAATTACCTTTATTGGGTTTGGATGCTGGTTTAGTCTCATAATGGGTTGGGTCCAGATCCACAACCCAAACCCATTAACTTAAGTTAAATGGGTAGTGTGTTTATGAGTTAACGGTCAGGTTTTGGGAACTTAACCCAAATCGGGTTAATGGGTTTGGGATCAACCCAAACCCACACAAAGAAGAAGAAGCAGCAGCAGCTTGCTGCTGCTCCTCCTGCACGGCCGGCCGGCCGGCCTGCCGACGACGGTCCCGGCCGCAGGCGGCGGTCAGCCCAATAGAGAGAGAGAGAGGGAGATAAGAGAAAGAGGGAAGGAAAGATTAGAAAAGAAAGAGAAGAAAAGGAAGAAATAGAACAAGAAGAAGAAGAAGAAGAAGGAGAAGAAAGAGAAAGGAGGAGGAGAGGGTGGCGCGGTGGCTGGGGAGCGCGTCCTGGCGGCGGCGGCGGCCTGCAGCCTGCCTTGGCTGCGGGTCGCCCCCCCTATTTGGGTTTCTACACAGTGAGGGAGAGAGTGGGGGAAAAGAGGGAGAGAGAAGAGAGAGAGAGAGAAATTGGAGAGAGAGTATTAGGGAAGAGAGAGAAAGGAAGTTAATTTGAAATTAAGAGAGAGGGAGAGAGATTTTAAGAGGGGAGAGAGATAAGTCGGTGGCAATGGCGGTGGAGGAATTCTCCAGAGAAATGGAGAAGAGGAAAGAAAAGAAAAGAAAAGAATTAAAAATAATATTTTAATATTATAATATTGGCCCAATATTCGACCAGCTCGACCAGCTCCGAACGGTGCCCATAAATTACAGAAAATATAGAATATTATCTTAAGACATAATATGAAGACGGTTTATAGAAATTCAATGCGGTTTACAAATTAAAAATTACAGAGTGTCTCGCCGATACCGGGCGACACCGGTTTGGCCGGATTTTCGATAAATTCAAAAAAATCTCCAAAAATACTCTAACATCGGTCATATGATTCTAAGATATTAGGTGAAAATGGATTCTCAAAATACAACTCCATTTGTGAAATAAAAATCGTAAAGCCGGTTATCGGTATCGGTCGACACCGACTACGGAGATTTTCCAAACTAATTCAGAAAAATTCCAGAAAATCCTGAAAAATCTAAAATATTAGAAAATGATTTTTAAAACTGAAATTAGCTCAATCGGACTACTACGAGGTCAACTCAATTTTTGTACATCGTATTGCGTACCGATACAGTGATACGTACACCGGGGAGCAGGGGGTTACATTTCTCCCCACCTTACAAAAATTTCGTCCTCAAAATTTCAAATCAGGTGTGAGAGCAATATTTTCAACCCCAACGCCGAAATGTTACGGCTCCACGACACTTCCGTTGCGCACTCTGATATTTCTAAGGAACTCGGGATGAAGAAGTATGGTAGTGAATGAATACTAACTGATTGGAAGCAAGAAGAGGAAAAGAAAGCAAGAAGGAAATCAGATATTCTGGTGGATAACTATAAGTAAGGAATACAAAAGAGCCAAGGAATGAATTGTCAATGTCATGGTATTCTTTTACTCGTTGCTGGAATCTCCATATTCAGAGACAGATAAGCTTTAATCTGCCTCTGCTTGTACTGTAGGTCTGAGCTCAAGGATTGACCCAGGTGGTTACCCACACCAGGTGTGAACCTAAGCTCTGATACCACTCTATAACGCCCCGATCCCGCAGGTACGGGGACGTTATGGCGACGTACATACGCGAGGTAAAAACACCCTCACGCGTACGTTAAGCCTCAGTACAGGACATAGCCACCATATACACAAGGGTTCCAGTAAGAAATAAGTATAAGAATACCTGCAAAAAGGGGTTAGGAATCATAACAGATATAAAAACAGAAAGAAATGAGATAACAAAATAAATCACCACGATACCTATAAAGAGTCTCGATGAGGAATCTCCTATGTGACTCCAAGGCACTATCTGATAATACGGTAGCTCGGATCTCCAACCTGGGCATGCAAACTCAGGGTCGTCAGAAAGCGACCTAGTGAGTGGTAAAATGAAGGAGGTGGTAATAGATACAATAGTAATACAAGCACGATACTAATATATAATACATGATGGTGTAGTTATGATACCATATACTAAGCATATAATAAGCAGTAGGAATATATAAACATGTCATCTTTTAATACCATCACTACCTAGCCGGTTATCATCGGGTCATGTCTTTAGGCGTGTCCGGTTTATATCATAAATACTGTCGTCTAGTGGTGACGTGATAGCAGTGACCATACAGGTGGGCATATGCAATATGAACATGCAGGTGGGCATATGAAAACAGAATAGATGCAATGCAGAACATGCGTAGTATGCCACCACAGAAAGAGTAACATGTACTCGGTAAAGGAACAACGTATACATGTAACATGATAGCGGATAAATGATCAGGAACAGTAACAAGTACAACTACACAATAGTATACATGCATCAGGCAAGTCATGTTATTTATACAATAGTAGCAATCAGTACCACCTGGTATTATAATCAATCTCTTCCAGTGTCCCATACCACTGACAGTTCATACTGGAGCCCGCACTCCAGTCGAACCCATCCGGACATGGCATACGGGTACCATTATCCAAACGAGAGAGTGACCAAATAACAAGTGTTTCCGACGTCACTATCGTGTATACTGTTTTATTCTGTTAATTGGAAACCCAATAGTCAAGGAGATCTAGTCAGGTGGGTGTACCCCGTGCATACCCGGGATCACGGCCTTAAACAGACCCCTGGCTGCTGAGACCAGGGCCAGCCCACTAAGGCTGTAACATGTAACAGGAACTCAATGAGCTAAAACAATAAACAGGAGCTCATGAGCTATAACAGACGGTAGCCAGCACTACCCCGTCCCCTGCAGTGGGACAAACAATGGATCCAGACATCCACCCGACAAGATCTAGTCAACTGTCAAGTCTCCCCCAACCCCATCTTATATTTCATACATGTAATGTACACAGGGTATCAGGAACAAGAACATTACATAATGCATGTAACACGATAACATGACATGAGCTCTGTTGATAGCACGAAACACGATAACGCGAAACAATAGATGTGGGATTCTAGAGGTGGCCCCCGTGGCTTAGATCCACGTGGCACTTAGTTCCACACATCGCATATCAGCAGCTCATGTATCCAGTAACGGGAATATAATATCAGTAACAGGAAACAATCATATGACAAGAGTACGGGAATAACATGGAACAATAATACATGTAATATGAACGGGGATCCATATGACAAGAATAGAGAAACCATACATGCATGTGGAACAGGGATATGTAAACATGACATACATGTGTAACAGTGATATGTAAACATGACATAACTGTGTACCGAGCATCCATGTAACGAATGTAACAATAATATGAAATGTGGTAGTCCGTGCATGGGTATATCCGTGTACCAGTGGAACATCTACGTGTAGCAATAATCCGTGTCATATCTCTGTGCTACTACATGTCATAACGGTGATCAGTGTATAATGTACTACCATGTCTAGTGAACTACAGTGTCCGTGTAACGATGATACCAGTGCATGCAATACCGGTGTCTTGCATTCCTATCTAGTGATATTAGATCGAGTACCGTGGATCAGTATACATGTGACGCTAGTTATCTAACTGTGATATACTACATGAAATAATAGTCTCCACGAATATGGTGAACTAGTGGCCCGAGTGTCAGTGGCTGTATAGGCATGATGACTGTGTCCGTGTTGTCTATGTCCGTATGTCTTGTTACTATTATTACCTCATATTAAATCAGAAACTACCTAACAATCATCAAGGGTATTCCTATTACAATGACTGTCCAATCATGACCAGTGAATAATTGATAGTTACCGTATTTTATCCATAATCAAGATATATCAATCAATGTCACTAAACATGATAAAATATATTTATAAAATAAAAACACTCACAAACTATCCATGGAAAGGTAGCTCTCTTTCCCACGATCGCAACGGATCCAGAATCGTCCAAATCAGAGTCCGGATGCTCCCGATATCGCCCGAATACTAAAAGTAACGGAAATGGGTTAAATATGTAAATAAAAGAATTCAAACGCAATTAATAAAATGTCACAGGGAGTTTTATGCAAAATTACCTTTATTGGGTTTGGATGCTGGTTTAGTCTCATAACGGGTTGGGTCCAGATCCACAACCCAAACCCATTAACTTAAGTTAAATGGGTAGTGTGTTTATGGGTTAACGGGTCGGGTTTTGGGAACTTAACCCAAATTGGGTTAATGGGTTTGGGATCAACCCAAACCCACACAAAGAAGAAGAAGCAGCAGCAGCTTGCTGCTGCTTCTCCTGCGCGGCCGGCCGGCCGGCCTGCCGGCGGCGTCAGCCCAAGAGAGAGAGAGAGAGGGAGATAAAGAGAAAGAGGGAAGGAAAGATTAGAAAAGAAAGAGAAGAAAAGGAAGAAATAGAACAAGAAGAAGAAGAAGAAGGAGAAGAAAAGAGAAAGGAGGAGGAGAGGGTGGCGCGGTGGCTAGGGAGGGCGGCGGGCGGCGGCGGCCTGCGGCCTGCCTTGGCTGCGGGTCGCCCCTCCTATTTAGGTTTCTACACAGTGAGGGGGAGAGTGGGGGAAAAGAGGGAGAGAGAAGAGAGAGAGAGAGAGAGAAATTGGAGAGAGAGTATTAGGGAAGAGAGAGAAAGGAAGTTAATTTGAAATTAAGAGAGAGTGAGAGAGATTTTAAGAGGGGAGAGAGATAAGTCGGTGGTAATGGCGGTGGAGGAATTCTCCAGAGAAATGGAGAAGAGGAAAGAAAAAGAAAAGAAAAGAAAAGAATTAAAAATAATATTTTAATATTATAATATTGGCCCAATATTCGACCAGCTCGACCAGCTCCGAACGGTGCCCATAAATTACAAAAAATATAGAATATTATCCTAAGACGTAATATCAAGACGGTTTGTAAAAATTCAATGCGGTTTGTAAATTAAAAATCCCGGAGTGTCTCGCCGATACTGGGCGACACAGGTTTGGCCAGATTTTCGATAAATTCAAAAAAATTCCCAAAAATACCCTAACATCGGTCATATGATTCTAAGATATAAGGTGAAAGCGGATTCTCAAAATACAACTCCATTTGTGAAATAAAAATCGTAAAGCCGGTTATCGGTATCGGTCGACACCGACTACGGAGATTTTCCAAACTAATCCAGAAAAATTCCAAAAAATCCTGAAAAATCTAAAATATTAGAAAATGATTTTTAAAACTAAAATCAGCTCAATCGGACTACTACGGAGGTCAACTCAATTTTTGTTCATCGTATTGCGTACCGATACAGTGATACGTACACCGGGGAGCAAAGGGTTACAGCAAATCTCGCACAGGTGGGCAGTACTCATGCCAGCACTTCACAGGCGGATGGATCAGACTCAGACTCATCGGTATTTTCTTTCTCTGTTACTACTCCTACTGTTGGTTTCTTAGATAATTCTGAGTGCATCTTATATACAGGAGCTACCTATCATGTGTGCCCGAACAGGGACAGATTTTCTAGCTTTAAGAAGCTGGATAGATATTTTGCTGTCATGGGTGATGATCATCCATGTAATGTAGAAGGGATGAGTACAGTCCGTATCAAGATGGATGATGAGATAGTATGAGAATTGAAGGAAGTGAGGTATGTACCTCAACTCAAAAGGAATCTTATCTCTGTTGGTGCTTTAGAAAAGTTAGGTCTTGTGGTATCTATACGAAATGGTGTTCTCAAGATGACGAAAGGCTTAATGGTGATTATGAAGGGCGTCCGCTGGAAAAATCTCTACTACTTGAAGGGAAGTACAATTACTGGTCAGTGGAGACTTCTATTTCTTCATATGATATTTGCACACAGGTTTGACAGATGAGGGTCGGACATGGAGGTGAAAGTCTTTACAAGCTCCAGCAAAGAAGGGATCATTGGATGGTGTTGCTACTTGCAACTTGGAATTAGGTAAACACGGCGTTCTGGACAAAAAGAAGGTGAAATTCAGCACCACTACTCACCACTCTGAGGTCCTCTTGATTGTGTTCATTTGAAGGCCTGTTAAGACTGCATCGCTTGGTGGTCATAGGTACTTTATCTCTTTTAATTAAAATTTATCTAGTACTATTGGATATATCGCATGAGACAAAGGTATGAAGCCCTAGATATGTTGGTGAAGTGGAAGGATATGATGGAGAAGCGGACTGGTAGGAAGATCAAGGAGTTACAAATTGGTAATGTTGAAAGATACAACAACCAATTCCTACGATTTGGCCACAACACTGGTATTGGTACTCACTTCATAGATGGATTATATGAGTTAGCTAAGGAGATAAATTGTTCCTTACTGGAGAAGACTCAGTGGTTGTTGTCTAATGTACGATTAGACAAATAATTTTAGGCTGAGGCGATTGTGTATGCTAGCCATCTCTTAAATGGATTACCATCGACTGTGTAGGAGGTAAAACTCCACTAGAAGTTTGGTTTGAGAAGCTGCTCAAGGTCATGGTTTGCTGCGGGAATTTGAAAGTCCGGCCTACTTTAGTGCCAAAGATGGCATGGTGAATCCGTCAGCAAAAAAGTTTATATTTTTGGGTGTCAAAAGAAATATGAAAGGCTACAGGTTATGGGAACCCAAAAATAAGAAGATCGTGTTGAATCAGTATGTCACATTTGATAAAACTTCAGTGTTGAAGTCTACTGTTTCTCAGTAGGTAGAGAAGACGAAGACCAAGGAATTATCGCAGCGGATGGAGGTTGATGCTACTCCACCATCTCCAGTTGGTTCGGTATCAGTGAAGACTTCACCGGATGTGACACCGGGTAGAGATCATGTAGCCAGTTTTGATGCTGAACAGGTTGACGACATTGATGAGAATGTCGAATTATTTGCAGCAATTGGAACCAGGATAAAACTACAAAAGTGGGTGAAGAAGCTTGAATCTTAAGTTTGTGACCGCGATAAACTCAAGTTGAAGGTTGTTGTACTCCATGACTGTAGTGAGGAGATTCATATGACTCAGTCAGGTCGGTTTGCTGCTGAATATTCAGTCACAAGTGCTTGAGCATGATGGATATGGTTGGCTTGATCCCTTGGGTAAGGTACGTAGGCAGCCGTAAAGGCACAACTATTTGGTGATGCAACCTGTATGAAGCTATTTGGGTTCTCAGGAAACTGCTTGGGACTTCATGTAGAGGTGAAGAGTTGAAATTCACGTAGAGGTGAAGAGTTGGACTTCATGTAGAGGTGACACATTGTGATCTCGATGAGCAGTTGATATTCTGGTATGAAGATGGTTAAGCTTACATAAGGGATGTGTATCCAATTTGTTGAAGTCGATGATGGTGTTTAGTGTGTTCTACTCAGATTTAGTTGGACCGTCTCGAAGACATGTGGACTGGAGAGAGCCAGTTAGTTGAGAGTCAGTGTTGGCTCATGATGGGTTCTTCTTGAGATCATTTGAAATAAACTTACATGAAGTTGCTGAGTAGCAGACATGTTCGTTGGTCAGCTCGTCTGATATTTCTCGTCGGTGAAGTGATGGGAAAGCATGTATGGTGCATTCCGTTTGGATAGCTGAGCTGACGTTTTACAATTGATTTTGGAGTTTGGTGAGAGTTGCAAGTGGCAATGACAAACTCAAATTTGATCTGATGAGATCAGTGAAAATCAATTGTATGTGTACTAGCGATTCGTTTGAAGGAACAAGTTTCGTCTATTGGCCAAGTCGAGATGGCGTGTCGATTTTGCCGAGATCGTGTGTCGATTTCGTTCGAAGCGCTCAAGCTGAGATCGTGTATCGATTTCGCCGAGATTGTGCACCGATTTCGCCAGGTGTTCGGTAGAGTTCGGCTTAAATTTGAAAAATCTTCACCGAGGTGGAGAATTGTAGGGAAAGAGGAGATAAAGGAGATAGAGGAAGATAACACAGAGACCAGAAGTCAAAGGGAGTAAGAACGGCACATGCAGCAGACCAAGATAGAGCCCGGACGACCGTGTGGACAAGGCCAGTCGACCACCCAGTCGACCGGTGTGCACGACATGCACAGGCATGGCCCGATCGACCGACTGAAAGGCAGCTGCTCTCGGTTGGTGCTGGTCGACCGGGGACAAGGGTCGGTCGACTGACAGGCGCGTTTTATCTTCTTTTTGGATTCGGACTCCTTTTCTGCTTTGGGGTCGAATTCAATTAGGGTTTCCTAAATCCCTAAGACTCTGTTGTTATAAATAAGGATTAGAACCCCCATATATTGTATCACTGGAAATCCCTTTAAGTATCCCTCGGTATTTGCTTGTATTGATTGTTGAATCAATAAAATCTCTCCTCCTTGCCCTGAGAACGTAGGCAAATTACCGAACCTTATTAAATACTGTATTGATTTGCTTTCTCTATTGTTTCTCTGTTCTTGTCATGTTGGGTACATCTCCGGTTGCATCCATCTCTGTTTGGTATAGATTCCTCCAGTGGTTGTTACCCCGCGCGTGCAACACTATCTACAATAATGGCACCAGGCGAGGGTTCATGGTCTAATCATTGGATCACATGTCTTAGGCTCATTGATCAAGTATGATAAGGCCAGTAAATTTCCACTAGGATTTTCTTACACGTGAACAATAAAAATAAAATGATAATGAATGAAAGTAATTATGATTATAATTTCTTAAATCCCAAACACACATTGACACAGCGTAGCAAAAACATTATTATCATCAACAACTATCTTAAAAATCTCCATCTTTTTTGTTTTACTTTCCTAAAACATTCATAATTCAACCAACAATATTCATTCAATAAATGCAATGCAGAGGCTCTCTCCTCTTTCATCCCAAAAATATCGCAACTTGCAACTACTTTTGACCCCTCCAAAATGATAGAAAGAAAGAGATGAAGTAAACTATCCCAAATCTCAGAATCTTTTTTCATCACATATCATCAGTCAACTTGTGCATGCATCATTGAGAACAGGTGTTCCAAGTTTATCTTCAACTTTGTTGGAGCCCCTCCTCTCTCCATGCTCGTTTACTTTTAGGGCTTTGGCCATGATAAGATCACTGTAGTTACAATGCTTGAGAAAGGGATGTGAATCACATCTATTTTGAATCCTCGATCAAAATTAGCTTAAATTGAGTATATTTAGAAGAAAATTGAAAAACTTCAAGATTTTCTAAATGGAGTTTATGTTCGATATTTGAGGGCAGCCAAAAGAAAAGAGAGTGTGGTTGATGTATCAAGTGGGGGATCAAGTGGAAGATCAAACACATATGTAGGCTTGGATAAAAGAATAGCTGATTTAGAGTTTGCAGCTTTCTTATCTCAAAATGCCGGGAAAGGGCAAAACTGAATGAGGTTGATAGTTATTTGAAAGAGAACTTACTTAGTATGATGTCAGACACGGAATTTAATATTTTGGATTGGTGGAAGACAAATACAACACACTATCATATACTTTCAAAACTGGCTCGAGATATTTTGACAATCTCGGTGTCTATTGTTTCATCTGAGTCAGCTTACAGTGCCAAGGATAGAGTCGTGAACTAGTATCACAGCTGATTGAGCTCGCATATCACTGAGGCATTGGTTTGCACACATGATTGACTCCATCATGAGTACTATATAGGTAAATATTTATTATATACAGTAATTTCATATACAATGCGTGTATTTCAATAGATATTTTTATGAATGCTAAATCTCAAGCTCTTGTGTTGCTCAGATGAAAATGAAGTTTCTTCATCGTTCAATTCTTGCATTTTAAATGAGGGTTGTTATATGAATGCTTAGTTGAATGAATTTTGAGAAAATTTGATAATGTAATTCCTATTTTCTTGTTGTTCTCTTTATCTAATTAGAATTTTTTATCTCTATTACTATTGAATAGTTTGCAAATGATTCTATAATATCTTGTCTACATGCATATTACTATTAAACTACTATGAATCCATCAATTAGTAAAAAAGAAAATGTCAAAATATTGCTAATTATCTTAGCTAATATTTAATATATTTTGTACTTTTTTTAAAGAAATAATTGTCATGTCCACAATGAAATGGCCGATATTTTGATATAGTCGATACCAATATTGATACCAATATTTCAAACCATGTTAATGTAAGGAGAGAAGAGATAAAAGCTTGATGGAAGAGTTTTTTAACTCATCCGAAGAGATAGTGCAGAGATCGGAGTCCAAAAGGAGCGAGAACCCAGTCTAAATGCAGTCAGAACAGAGGGTCGGCCGATCACCCGGTCGACCGGCATGCACAGCGTGCACAACACCAGTTCGGTCGACAATCCAATCGGCCGATCACCCGGTCGACCGGCATGCACAGCGTGCACAACATCAGTTCGGTCGACAATCCAGTCGACCGAAGGAAGGAGCGGTCGACCGGAGCGGTAGACCGACTGGCACGAGTCAGTTTCTGTTGGCGTTCGATCGATCGACCAGTCGACTGAAGGAGAAGTCGGTTGACCGACAGTCGGATATGCTTCTTCTATTGGGATTCGAAGTCCATTTCTAATTTGGAGTTGAATCAATTATGGTTTCCTAAAACCCTAGGACTCTCTGGTTATAAATAAAGGGGTAGAGCCCCCATGAATTATAACTGGTAGAAACTTATAATTAATTATTGAATCAATAAGATCTCTCTCTCCCTTGCCTCGAGGATGTAGGCAAATTGTCAAACCTCGTTAAATATTGTGCTTGACTTTCTCTCTTGTTTAATTGTTCTTGTCTTTTGGGTACTTCTCTGGTGCATCTTTCTATGTTGATTTGGGTTCCTCATTAGTTTTTGCTCGGCGCGCGCAACAAGTGGTATCAGAGCATCCCAGATTCATCGTGGGATCGTGTGTCGATTCTAAAAGCATTGGTGGCTGTTTGCAGAGATCGTGTATCAATCTCAGAGCAGCGTTGGGACTGTTTGTGGGAACATGTGTCCATCTCAGAACAATGTTTGGATTTCTCAAGGAATCAAATTTAGTGGAGTAGATCGTTTCTAAAACTCTCCTAGGGTTTCGCTTTGAGGTAAATATTCTATCTTTATCTAGTTTTTTGATTTAAATCCATTTGTTTTTTGCGTTGTTTCGAGGAATCTATTGAGAAGATGGTTGGAGATAGTACATTTACGGTGAAAATTATAAATCTATATCCATTGAAGAATGATGTGGTGAAGTTTGATGGCAAAAACAACTTTGGGATGTGAAGATGTGAGGTGATGGATGCATTGACGACATTAAACCTCGAAGACACTCTACGACTGAAGAAAAAGCCAAAAGCTACTTCTGAACAAGATTGGGACAAGATGAATCGAACTCCGTGTGGTCTGATAAGGTCTTATTTAACACAAGACATCAAATATCATGTATTATATGAAACATCTGCAAGGCAGTTGTGGGAGATCCTAAAGAAGAAATATCTGACAAAAAGCATCGAGTCTCGTTTGCAATTGAAGAGGAGGCTTTATCACTTCCAGTTGAAGAGATGACTCTCTATTGATGAACACGTGAATAACTACACCAAGTTTCTTACAAACTTAGTTAACGTGGATGTGAAGATTGAAGAAGAGGATAAGGTGTTGATTCTACTGAATTCTCTTCCTGATGAAAAGTATGAGACCTTCACCCTAACTTTGACCAATGATAGACAAAACATTTAACTGCAGTGATGTGTCGGCTGCTCTTCTAAATAATGAAGTAAGGAGGCAGGACAAGCTGTCTTTTTCTGAGAGTACAATCAGCAGAGGCGTTGGCGATAAGAGGCAGCAGTTCCAGCTGGAAGGGTAAAGGTGATCATGGGAGATAAAATCCAGGCCAGGTTTCAGAGATCTGAAGAAAAACCAATACGCCTTCTGTAAAGAGGTAGGGCACTGGAAGATCGATTGTCCAAAGTGAAATCACCTATAGGGGGAGTGAATACGTGATATGCTAATCTATAAACTAAATGCGCTAAATGCGGAAGCTTAAAAACTAATTTACAACACACTTAGTACAACACACAAGTTTGGCCGAATTCCCTGTGAAGGGCTCTGGACTAACTCCTCTTGATTCCCCTAGATAAGGGTTGAGGTGCTATATGAAGCTCTTGTGGTTAAGTACAAGTGAGGCACACACACAAGCAAGCCAAGCATATAAGGATGAACAATATAAAATAATGCAAGGCAACACAAGCAATATGAATGATATGGCAATATGAATAATGCTTTGCACAAACAAAAGAGAGAGTTTAGAGACAAATGGATCAAACGCAAACAAAATGATATGTTCCGAGGTTCGAGCCCCTAGCTCTACGTCCCCGCCTTCACCGAGAAGGATTTCTAATCCACTATACTCCCACCGAGGGAACCTCCACCGAGGAGGATTTGTTACAACACTAGGAGTACCAAACTCCTCTCTCAATACAAACACCACCTCACACAAGAGGGGTAGGCCCTTAGCCAAACAACAACCAATCCACCTCACACTTGAGGGATACAAACCAACAACCACTCCACCTCACCAAGAGGGAGTAAACACCAATCTCCATCTCTACCAAAGAGGGAGCAAACCAATCACCTCAAATCCACAACCTCAACCTCTACCAAGGAGGGAGCAACCAAATAATGAGAGTTTACAATAGGTGGTCTCTTTCAACCACAAACAATCTCCCCTTTTTCACAAACAAAAAGATCCTAAATAGATTAGGATAGAAGATAGGCTCAAGTGTGGAAAACTAGGTGTTTGAAAAACAAAACTCAAAGAAAAATACTTGGAAAAACTCTTGTAAAAGATAGAAAATGAAAACCAAGACAAATCTCCCAAAATACTCTTTTCTTTGATTTTTCCAAAAACCTAAAACAAAATAAAGATAGATCTTTTTTGCACTTAAACTCTTTTGAAAACTCGTTTAAAACACTGGAGATATCAGAAAATTTTGGCACAAAAAAATCTTATCCAAAACCCCCAAGAAATGGGGTATTTATAGCCCAAACAGAAAACTAGTCGTTAGGCTGATCTGGCAGCCTGACAGGCTTGCAGTCGACCGGCCCGGTCGACCGCCAACGTCAGAAATATGACCATTGGGGCAATCCGGTCGACCGCCCGGCCGACCGCCCAGATACAGAGAGCAGACTTTTCTGCTCCGGTCGACCGCTCGGTCGACCGCCCAGATACAGAGAGCAAGGCTCTCTGATCCGGTCGACCGGTCGGTCAGCCGGCCCACTGTGCTGCCAGACGTGCATGACTCTGTGCACGTCGGTCGACCGCAGGGTCGACCGGCCCTTGGTTCGGTCGACCGTGCGGTCGGCCAACCTGGCCTGTCAGTCTCTGTTCTGGGTCAGAAACTGGGTCAGAAAATCATGTTAAAATATTTCTAAAAATTCTTTTAACTTTTCTAAAAATACACAAAAATAGTTTTAACATTTTGCATTGATATATAAACATGTGACAAAAAGTTTAGCTCAAATATCAAGCATATGAAACTATTTTTGTGTTTTAACATTTTTACCAAAACCAAAACTTGTATTTTATCAAACTTGAATTTTTCAATACATGAATAGGAAAGTCAAAATAAGTTTGTATAGGAAGTTTAAGCATGCATGTATAACTAGAAAACATCTACTATACATATAAACCATTTAAACTTGTTTTGATCAATCTATTCATGAAAACAAATATCGGTTAAACTAAAAATCGAAAAACCATAAAACGTGTATGTTGTGCACTTGAGCATATCAACTATACTAAGCTTTATACATGGATCTAAAACACACTAAACTAAAACTAGGATACCTAAGTCTTCTTGACGATCTTCCATCTTTAAGTCGACTCGATCCCAAACGTGATCCACCGAGTGCAAAGGTATGATCTTGATGCTCGGGCACGGGAATCACCAAGTGAAGGCTTCCAAACTCCTCTTTTTGAAGCAATCACCAACTAATATCTTGTTACATGATCTGAAACTAAAATCACAAGATTATTAGTAAACATAACTACATGAGTTAATCATCATCAAAACTAGAGAGGAAGGCCTCCGGGCCAACAATCTCCCCCTTTTTGATGATGACAAAACTCATGGAGTTATATATGCATGGATTAAAGTTAAGCTTTAAAGAAGCTCCCCCTTAACTCATGCTTAAACAAATAAACATAAATATGAAACATGAAACATGCATAGATATGCATAAACAATAAAAGGCTCTAAATACTAATGAAATGTTCAAAAATAAAACATGCTCTAGATACCAATTAAAATTAAACTAAAATTAAACTTAATATATGCAAAACATAAATATGCATATATAAAACTTGATCAAACCCAAAATCTTTCTCTCCCTTTTTGTCAATCATCAACAAAGGGGTAAAAACAAAACAAACAAAATCTTCTCCTCCTTTTTAATACAAAGAAACAATCATCAATAAGGGGTAAATAAAGACAATGTTCTCCCCCTTTTTGTCTAAAAACAAAAACAAAACCAAATAGGGGTGACAATCAATTAAGATATCAATTGAAAATATGTCAAAGTAGCATCTTGATACCAATTGAAAGTAAACATAGATCAATAAAATAAATGGTATATACTATATACATTCATGAAGAGGAAGATGTGAAGCTTCCCTACATAGATACATTACATGAAGGAGGGATGACAAGCCCTAATTCACATAACATACACTATGCAATGCATAAGAGGAGATGTGAAGCTCTCCCTACACACGTGTACCACATAAAGAAGAGATTGTCAAGCTCTTCAATACAAGATACACTCATCATGAATCTATATGTAGAAGAGATGTTAAGCTCTCCTTGCATATAGGAAATACAAATCAAAACTTTTGACTATTTTCTTTAAACAAAATTTTGAGATACCTATTTAAAACATTCAAATAAACATCTTGATATCAAAAGAGAGTATTTTTCCTTTTAAGTATATGAATCAATTTAAAAATTTTTTAATCATAAAGCAAGGGTGTGAAAAAACAAATACCAATTGAAATATGAAAATAGAATTTTCTCCCCCTTTATGAAATACCAAAAAAAAACAATGCATAGGCTTGAAATAAGATACCAATTGAAAATTGAATCAATTGAAACAAACTCAAGCTTTAGCATAAACAAAATTTTGTGCTTAAAGATATAGGGATATAATAAACACAAATAAAACATATATATGTATGAAAAGTAGATACTAATTGAAATTGATATTCTTTGAAAAGCAAGCATACATATATAAAAAATATATGAGTATACAAGAAATGTCAATATTGATACCAATTGAAAGAATTTCAATGATAGCAATTGAAATAACAATAATGATCAAGTGTATACATCATATAACTACCACCCAATCATGTTCAAGTTTTAAAATGATTTTCACTATAAAGCATACATGAGCATGATCTCCCATCCAACCGCCCATAGGATGGTCGGGGTTTTCAAAAATAGGTTTAAAAATTATTGTGTTGAAAAACTCTGCCATATGAAGAATATCGCAACTAGTTAAATGGAAAATTTATTAACTAGTACGAAATCCTTCAAGCAAGGAATAAAACAAAATATTTTTCATGAAACATGAAATCCACATGATAATCAACACTCTAAGCGAATTAAGCATAAATATAACTCATGAAAACAAACACATGAGTAAACAATAAATGTGAGTGTACAAATACAATGTGAAGATCATAATCATGAAAGATGGACAATTAAGCTCAATTAATTCCTTGAAACAAGAAAACATGAAAATCATCAAAACTATTTAATCTTCAAGGCATGTGTATGTCCTATACAAATTAAAGTATACATACATATCCAAACACAACGAGTCCACAAAGATATATGCATGAAGGCACGTGGCTCAAAAGGATGTATATGTATAACAATAATTTGGATAAATGGACATATACATGAAGTTAAACATAAGCACATTGAAACATGAAAAACTAACTTTCCATTAAAACAAATTTCATTTCAAAGTATATGTATGATTTGTCAACACAAAAAGTATACATACATATCCCTAAACACAATTGAGTCCATAAAAAAGATTTGCATGAAAGGCAAATGACTCAAGGGGTATACATGTATATCTTAAAGTTTGGCAAAAATACACATATACATGAAATGAAAATTCATACACATAAAACAAATTCAAAAATAGGAATACAAGTTTAAAAAGCATGGATCATCAAAACTAGACTATACTAGCACATCTAATGGGAACAAATAAGCATTCAAGCACAAACATATATAGATTTATTTGTGACCCACTATATGCACAAGTATATACTTAGTTTTAATAAAAACTAACATCTAAACATGTAATCAACACATGAAACATAAAACAAGATATGAATAAACATGAAAAACATAAACATGATTATTATGTAAATTCACATGATATTAAACCTATGATAAGCATGATAGCTAAACAAAGGTGAGAACACTAAAATAATGGTCCATATTATACATGGGTGTCTCAAAGGCTATACATGCATGTCAATGATCTAATAATCATGACATTTTCATAATAACCCATAAACATCAAAACATGCTAATAATGAATAAAATGAAAATCATGTAAACCATAATTAGGAGTTAGGAATCGTTACCAAAACCTAGAAGGCAACTTTCCTTGTCTCCAAAACATGGTGGTCTTCTCCACCAAACTTCCCTTGAAAGTGATGTATCCAAATGATTTCCATGAAGCTCGGAACGCATCCACTCCAAGGTGCCGCTACTCTCACGTCATGTGAGAGCCCACACCTACATCATAAACAAGAGGGGTGGTCTTTGGTACCCATATCTTATTGGGTTTATGGGGGTTAGTCTCTTCTCTAACCCAAACAAAATTATTTGCTAAATTTATATTATGTATTCTATCATAGCAAAATTTAGCAAGGTGGCCCTTACGTCCAAAATGTGTACAAGTGTACACATGAGCATACAAGTGATGATGGTGTCCGTGAGGAGCATGTGTATGCCGTGGAGGGTGTGCATGAAAAGATGGAACTTATTTCTTTCGAAATAAAGTTTCCAAACGTGTATGGTTCATGGCACAATGGCTCAAAGTGGAGCCCAAACAATCCATATTCTTCTTCAACAAATTTATATCATTTTTAATTATAGAAGAAGTGGAGCATGCAAGGGTTGATCTAGGTGAAACTACCCTAGCATGGCAAACATGTGCATCAATTTTATTTTGCAAAATAATATTTTTCTTTAAACAAACATTTAAATCATTTGAAATAGAAATTATTTTATTTTTCAAAGCAACATTCTCCTTTAAAACAAAATCAATTTTTGAAGACAAGTTTTCATTTTTCTTTAAAACTTTTTCACAATCATTTTTATTCTTCAAAATTCATTTTCTTTTAAAGCAAGTTCAAGTTGAGATTTCAATGAATCCCTTTCATTAGAAATCTCATCTTTCTCTTGCAAAACAATATTAAGTCTAGAAAACAAATCTTTATTATCATTGTTAAGGCCTAGACTTTTCTTTTTCAAATTTTATATTTTTCAAACAATTTTTCACAAACAATTGAAAGTTCTTCATTTAAAGCATGGCATCATACGATCATCACATGAAGAACTAGAATCAAAACTATCTAGTTGAGTTTTCGATTGTACCTCAAGGGAGTCATTCCCTTGGATCATATAGCATTGTGAATCGGATTCTCTACTAGTCTCCTCTTCTTGTTGGATAGGCGTTTGAAGCTTGGAGGCGGTGGTTGTGGTTGTCAATTTGTTCCACACTGCAAAGGCGGAATCAATGTTAGAAACACTCATAAGATAATCTTTAGATAATGTGCTTCTAATGGCCTCAAGGGCTAGTGCATTGGCCCCTATATGCTTGCTATCACTAAGGTAGGATTCCTTGGTAATGGCAAGGTGAACCTTATATCTTAGGGTTTGTAGATAAATGGACATCCTAGTCTTCCAAACAATGATGTTGGAAGGGTCAAACATAGGTGGGGTCAAGAAGTCCATGGTATAAACTATGTGTGTTCAAACAAGCAAATGCAAACAAGATTAGCAAACAAGGATCTCACTCCTAAGATGTTAAGCCTAAGTATCAGGAGCGTTGGCTCTGATACCAATTGAAATCACCTAGGGGGGTGAATAGGTGATATGCTAATCTATAAACTAAATGCGCTAAATGCGGAAGCTTAAAAACTAATTTGCAACACACTTAGTACAACACACAAGTGTAGCCGAATTCCCCGTGAAGGGCTCTGGACTAGCTCCTCTTGATTCCCCTAGATAAGGGTTGAGGTGCTATATGAAGCTCTTGTGGTTAAGTACAAGTGAGGCACACACACAAGCAAGCCAAGCATATAAGGATGAACAATATGAAATAATGCAAGGCAACACAAGCAATATGAATGATATGGCAATATGAATAATGCTTTGCACAAATAAAAGAGAGAGAGTTTAGAGACAAATGGATCAAACGCAAACACAATGATATGTTCCGAGGTTCGAGCCCCTAGCTCTACGTCCCCGCCTTCACCGAGAAGGATTTCTAATCCACTATACTCCCACCGAGGGAACCTCCACCGAGGAGGATTTGTTACAACACTAGGAGTACCAAACTCCTCTCTCAATACAAACACCACCTCACACAAGAGGGGTAGGCCCTTAGCCAAACAACAACCAATCCACCTCACACTTGAGGGATACAAACCAACAACCAACTCCACCTCACCAAGAGGGAGTAAACACCAATCTCCACCTCTACCAAAGAGGGAGCAAACCAATCACCTCAAATCCACAACCTCAACCTCTACCAAGGAGGGAGCAACCAAATAATGAGGGTTTACAATAGGTGGTCTCTTTCAACCACAAACAATCAATCCTTTTTCACAAACAAAAAGATCCTAAATAGATTAGGATAGAAGATAGGCTCAAGTGTGAAAAACTAGGTGTTTGGAAACAAAAACTCAAAGAAAAATACTTGGGAAAACTCTTGTAAAAGATAGAAAATGGAAACCAAGACAAATCTCCCAAAATACTCTTTTCTTTGATTTTTCCAAAAACCTAAAACAAAATAAAGATAGATCTTTTTGGCACTTAAACACTTTTGAAAACTTGTTTAAAACACTGGAGATATCAGAAATTTTGGCACAAAAAAATCTTATCCAAACCCCCAAGAAATGGGGTATTTATAGCCCAAACAGAAAACTAGCCGTTAGGCTGATCTGGCAGCCTGACAGGCTTGCGGTCGACCGGCCCGGTCGACCGCCAATGGTCAGAAATATGACCGTTGGGGCAATCCGGTCGACCACCCAGCCGACCGCCCAGATACAGAGAGCAGACTTTTCTGCTCCGGTCGACCGCTCGGTCGACCGCCCAGATACAGAGAGCAAGGCTCTCTGATCCGGTCGACCGGTCGGTCGGCCGGCCCACTGTGCTGCCAGACGTGCACGGCTCTGTTCACGTCGGTCGACCGCAGGGTCGACCGTAGGGGTGCCATCGGATCGGATACGGATCGGATATTACCTCTACCATATCCGTATCCGCACCCAACCTTCGGATACGGATACGGATACGGATATTGACGGATGTGAAAAAATGATATCCGTATCCGCCAAAATCGAATATCAGATATAAATCGGATATTAACGGATCGGATGCGGATACTAATCGGATATGTTAAAAATGGATATGGTTAAAGATAAATTAAACAGAAATACTTATATTACTTTTTATCTCATCTACTACAATATTAAATGTGATACATACTATGATATTATTGTGTACATATCAATACATTCATCGTATTCATTGTCATTCGACTTCTATAACAATAGATTACACGTCCTCCGGTGCTAATGCCAATTCGGATGACATGGTTGATGTTGAAATACTCAAAATATCATGTGGTACTCTTACAAGAATCGAATACTTTTCACTATTACTTTTTCACAACCTCAAAATATCAAATTTAATACATTATTCCATTGAAGAATAGTCTTCTCCATACCGATATCATTATGAAGCACGCAACATTCGGATATCGGATCGGATATGAATAAGATATTACTTTTACCATATCCGTATCCGCATCTACCTTTCGGATACGGATACGGATACGAATATTGACGGATGTGAAAAAATGATATCCGTATCCGGATTGGAGTCGGATTCGGATGCGGATATCCGCGGATAATCTGTATCCGGTGGCACCCCTAGTCGACCGGCCCTTGGTTCGGTCGGCCGTGCGGTCGGCCGACCTGGCCTGTCAGTCACTGTTCTGGGTCAGAAACTGGTCAGAAAATCATGTTAAAATATTTCTAAAAATTCTTTTAACTTTTCTAAAAATACACAAAAATAGTTTTAACATTTTGCATTGATATATAAACATGTGATAAAAAGTTTAGCTCAAATATCAAGCATATGAAACTATTTTTGTGTTTTAACATTTTTACTAAAAACCAAAACTTGTATTTTATCAAACTTGAATTTTTCAATACATGAATAGGAAAGTCAAAATAAGTTTGTATAGGAAGTTTAAGCATGCATGTATAATTAGAAAACATCTACTATACATATAACTATTTAAACTTGTTTTGATCAATCTATACATGAAAACAAATATCGGTTAAACTAAAAACCAAAAAATCATAAAACGTGTGTGTTGTGCACTTGAGCATATCAACTATACTAAGCTTTATACATGGATCTAAAACACACTAAATTAAAACTAGGATACCTAAGTCTTCTTGACGATCTTCCATCTTCAAGTCGACTCGATCCCAAACGTGATCCACCGAGTGCAAAGGTATGATCTTGATGCTCGGGCACGGGAATCACCAAGTGAAGGCTTCCAAACTCCTCTTTTTGAAGCAATCACCAACTAATATCTTGTTACATGATCTGAAACTAAAATCACAAGATTATTAGTTAACATAACTACATGAGTTAATCATCATCAAAACTAGAGAGGAAGGCCTCTGAGCCAGCACAAAGGCTAAGGGTAAGAAGAAGGAGTCAAAGACCAAGGCAAATCTCGCACAGGTGGTCAGTACTCAAGCCAGTACTTCACAGGCAGGTGGATCGGACTCAGACTCAGCGGTATTATCTTTCTCTATTACTACTCCTATTGTTGGTTACTCAGGAGACTCTGAGCGAATATTAGATACTGAAACTACCATCATATGTGCTCAAACAGAGATTGATTTTCTAACTTTAAGAAACTAGATGAATGTTTTATTATCATGGATGATGATCCCATGTAAAATGAAAGGAATAGGTACAATTCAGATTAAAATATTTGATGGGATGGTATGAGAATTGAAGGAAGTGAGGTATATACCTCAACTTAAAAAAGAAATCTTGTCTCAGTTGGTGCTTTGAAAATATTGGGTCTTGAGGTATCTATAAGAGATGGTGTTCTCAAGATGACTAAAGGCTCAATGGTGATTTTGAAGGGTGTCTGCCGAAATAATCTCTACTACTTGAAGGGGTCTTGTATTCGAATATCGGATGATTGTATTTGAGTGGGAAGGATTCGAGCTCGATTCCTTCTATAATGACACAAGTCTCTCTCTCTCTCCTCTCTCTCTCTCTCTCTCTGTGTGTGTGTGTGTGTATAAATTGTGTCCTTCCAAAAGGATTTGAGCCCAAATCCTTCCCACTCAAATTCAACCCTCAGACATTCGAATACAAGATCCACTCCGTTAAAGTTGATCTATATTATTTCAAGTATCTATAAGAAAAAATCAAGTGTTTTGAATACTTTTTGCTCATCCATCAAGCGACACAAATGGACAGCTGAAAGTAGTGAGTTGGTTAGATCTATGTCTTTATACATACAAATTTTCAATCCAGCCATTTAATTCTGATCTAAACATTTAAAACCCCCTACAAACCAATTTTTGTTAGGTTTCAAATATTCTAAATCGTTAAACTAACCAACTTACTATTTAAGCTATCCATTTTCTCCCTACTTGATGCATAGGTAAAAAGTATTCAATACACTTGATTTTTGATATATAGATACTTGAAATAATATAGATCAACTTCAATGGAGTGGATTTTATATTCGAACGCCGGATGTTGGGAGTGTGTGTGTGTTTGTGTGTTGGGGGGTGTGTGTACTTTCGAGAATATATATATATATATATATATATATATATATATATATATATATATATATATATATATATTATTATTATTATTATTATTATTACAAGATGTATATTATTTCAAGTATCTATAAATCAAAAATCAAGTGTTTTGAATACTTTTTGCTCATCCATCAAGCAGCGCAAAATGGACAGCCGAAAGTAGTGAGTTGGTTAGATCTATATTTTTAGTTATACAAATTCTCGATCCGGCCATTTCATTATGATCTAAACATTTAAAAATCCTAGCAAATCAATTTTTGTTAGGTTTCAAATGTTCTACACCGTTAAACTAACCATCTCTTACGCCGTCCGTTTTCTCCTACTTGATATATAGACAAAAAGTATTCAAACACTTGATTTTTGATTTATAGACACTTTAACTAATATAGATCAACTTCAACGGAGTTGATCTTGTATTAAAATGTCGGAGGGTTGAATTTGGTGAGAAGGATTCGAACTCAAATCCTTTTGGAAGGACACTAGTCTCTCTCTCTCTCTCTCTCTCTCTATATATATATATATATATATATATATATATAATATATATATATTATATATATATATATATATATTAGAGAAAATGTATATCAGCCTGCAGCTGAGAGAACTCTCTCAGCTTGCGGTGACGTGGCTCAATTTTGTCACCCCACTAACTTGCGGCCCGCTTATGGGAAGAAGTTAAATTACTAAATACCCCTTATGAAAAGCTAATCTTTCGGTAACTTTTCGTTATTGTTTATTATTATTTGCCCAAAAGGCAATTTTTGGAGCGAACGTTGTCAGACTTAGGTTATTGTTTATTATTATTTTTTCTCCCTTTTTTTGCCGCTCTTTATAGGATTTAGCTTATTGTTTATAAATTACTTTTCTCCTTGTTTATAAATTACTTTTCCCCTTATTTCTTATCTCTATTTGTCCGAGCAATTTTTTCTCCAAAATATTTAATGTCGACGTCTGAGCAGTCTACTGGCGATCTAAATATGGAAGATATTGCATCTGGTTCTAGTTTCTCTCAGAATATTGAAAATCTTGAAGGGTTGACATCTTTGCATGCCGATGAATAGGTTTTAATTGTTTCAATTTTTTATAATCAATTTCTTAAATATTGAATTTTTCTCTTTAGTCTATGTGGTACTGCGACGTATAACACATGTTTTAAAGTTTCAGAAATGCGACCGTATTAATATTCAGTCTCAATCTTATTTGAAAATAATCTCCGGATGTGAAATCTTTTTTTTTTGGTATGCTTCTTATGTCGCAGTATATAGTAAGGAGTAATATAGATTTCTTCACATACGTATAACTGCGACTTAGGTCGCAGTCTTTAATAAGGAGTATTATAGATTTCATCCCGTATGTGAAATCTTTTTTTTTGTGACTGCAACTTAGGTCGCAGTCTTTAGTAAGAAGTAATATAGATTTCTTCTCATACGGATAACTGCGACTTAGGTCGCAGTCTTTAGTAAGAAGTAACATAGATTTCTTCTCATACGGATAACTGCGACTTAGGTCGCAGTCTTTAGTAAGAAGTAACATAGATTTCTTCTCATACGGATAACTGCGACTTTGGTCGCAGTCTTCAGAAGAAGTAACATAGATTTCATCTCTTATGCGACCTTGGTCGCAGTTATATAACTTATATTTTAGACTATAGTGATATCTAAAAATATTTATATATCTGTAATTCGTGTAATTGTTTTTTGTAGGATATGAATGTACATGGAGAAATGTCTGGAAGCTCAGATAAGTTTATACGGAAACAGTTCCTGTCGGATATGGAAGCATACAATTTCTACAATTCTTTTGTAAGGAATAGAGGTTTTAGCGTGAGAAGAAAAGGTACAGATAAGTCACGGAAGCCTCCTTATGAGATTATTTGCAGAAAATTTTGCTGCAACAAGGAAGGTTTGAAGAAGTTGTGTGACAAAAGACAAGAGGGGCTTACAGTGCATCGTCGAATTGACACTAGAGTAGCTTGTCCTGCTGAGATGCATGTCCGTCTTCGTTTTCTTTTTGACAGAAGATATTGGGTTATCACAAAATTTGTTGATACTCATTCACATGAATTGTCAAGCCCGGATAAGGTACATCACCATTACTCTCACCAGACTCATCGTTCAAAGATTAGCAGAAGCATTATGAGCAATCTGGTTGATGTGGAATGCGGCCTTCAAATATTTCCCGCGTTGTGAATGCAATGAGCCAGGGAGAAGACTGTGAGAAGTGAGCCCGCAACAAGTTATTGATTTCACTCGTCAATGTAGAAATAACTGCGGTCATGAGTTTATTGCTATTACCAAATATTTTCAAGAGAAAGCCGAGACCGATCTAGAATTCTTCTTTTCAAGTGAAGTCGATAACGCTAGCACACTTAGAAGCATTTTTTGGGCTGATGGAAGAGCTATTTCCTTGTATCTGAGGTTCTGTGATGTGATCGTTTTTGACACAATATACAGAACTAATCACTTGAGCTTGCCATTTGCTCCATTCACTGGAGTAAATCATCACCGGCAGTCAATTTTGTTCGGTTGTGCATTGCTTGCTGATGAGCAGAGGGATACTTTTGTTTGGCTATTCCAAAAATGGCTCAAGTGCATGCATGGAGTTGAACTGAAGCTGATTATTACTGATCAGAATGCGCAGATTGGTGACGCCATCAAGATTGTTTTCCCAACTTCACGGCACCGTTACTGTTTCTGGCATGTGCGGAAACATATTGCCGGGCAACAAATCCCAATGGCAAACAAGTATGGAGAAGATATGTTCTCCGATTTTCATGCTTGGTACACCTCCCGTGATATAAGCACTTGTGAGGAACGATGGCGTATGATGAATGAAAAATATCAGTTAGAAGAAGAAGATGACAGTTGGTTGATGAAGATGTATAGGCTGCGTGGACATTGGGTTAATGCATATCTCAAGGATGTTTTCTGTGCTGGAATGACAACTAGTCAGAGGTCCGAGAGTATTAATTCCTTCTTTGATGGTTTTGTTAACGCAAACACGAAACTAGTGGAATTTGTTCACCAATATGATAAAGCTGTTGCTGCCCGTCGTACATCTGAATCTCTTCAAGATTTTTGGGTTTGAATTCTGTTCCCAATTGTATATCGAATCCATATGAGATACATGTTTCGAAGTTGTATACACCGAAGATTTTTAGTTGTTCCAAAAGGAATGAGCAGTTGTAATGACACTATTTTCAGAAGAGGTGGAACATGACAAACCTGGATCAACATATTTGGTTGGTAATTTTTCAGAATCAAAAGACAGCTGGGAAAAGGTCAGTTATGATAAGCGTGATGAACTTCATGTTTCTTGTAGTTGCTCGTTATTTGAAACAGAGGGTATCCTATGTAGACATATTCTGTGTATTTTGTGGCGCAATCACGTTACACATATACCGGCATCATATATACTTCAGAGATGGAGGTTAGATGCTCGTTACAAAAACATTGCAATTGAAAATTGCCTGAAGCCTTTTCCCAGTCAAGGCACTCCACGGACGGCTAGATTGTGGACAATTCGTTCAAAATTTAATGCGATTCTTGACATGGTTGCTGATTCTGATATCCATCTTTCAAAGTTGGAGGTAATTTTGGAAAGTTTTGCCCAAGATACCAGTAGAGAATACAGAGCCATGTCAGGAAATGATCATTCATCACAGCCTAAAACTGCGGTTGGTTCCAGTGGATCCGTTGTCGTATTGCGAGATGGTGATGAATTGAATATACGTGATCCAATTGGTCCTGTACCAACTAAGGGGAGGCCTAAAGCTGCATCCAGGCTTAAGTCTGGTTTTGAAGATTCTATATATCAGAAGGAAGTTAAGTATCGAAGATGTGGTAACTGCCAAGAGCTGGGCCATTACAGGACTGGTTGTCCGCTACTGGTATTACATTAAACTTGTTAAATATTTTTTAAATAATGATTTATCTTTAAAATTCTTACTATTTATTTTTTATTGGCAGAAGAAGTAGGTTTGGGTTGCCTCCATCTTGAAGGAACAAAGACTTCAATTTTTTATGAAGTGCGACCAGGATCGCACAGTGTAGAGAGATTCATGTCGTAGTCTGCCACTGGCGTGTCATTATAATTAGATTTATTATCATTCTTTGATTTCTACTGTATTATTTTTGTAAGTAGTTGTACTTTAAAGTTTTACTACTACAAAATTCTCCTATATAGTTTAATTTTTTTTGTATATAATGTAGTCAAAGACTTTGGTTGCTGTGTACATGTTTAATTGCGACCAAGGTCGCAGTGTTGTTATTGATAAAGAGGGCCAGCAATTGCAATCTAGGGTCGAAGTACTTGGACTGCGACTTAGGTCGCAGTATGTTAGGCAGGTGTTTCCTTTATATTAACATGCATAGCGACCAAGGTCGCAGTGTTGTTGTTGATTAAGACTAAAGACCAGCAAGTACGACCAAGGTCGCTGTGTATTTTATTAAGACTTTGGCCAGCAACTGCGACCTAATTCGCAAGCTTCATTTTAATATTTTATTCGGGTGAAATAATTAAAATATTAACTGCGATATAGTCGCAGTATATTTGTTTAGCGTAAAATATTTAAAATGAAGGTTTGTAACAATTGTACAGCATTTCAACCAAGACATAGTAGCAAAAACAGTAATTCACACAATTAACCTTAGAAAACAGAGTTATATATATTTAAAAAAACAAAATACAAATTTTAAACTTCTAATCCTCATCATCACCATCATAATCAGATTCGTCGTCAATAGTATGACCGCTTTCGTCTTTCGTATCGCTTTCCGTCCCTTCCACCTCTTCAGCGACAATCTCCTCTTCGCTTTCTTCCTCTTCATGTATGTATTTTGGTTCACCAATGAACTCCCAAAACGGGTCGTCTGTATCAAGCTCATCCTCTGACCCGTAGCGAGGCATATCTTCAGAACTATACATCCAATCATCATTAGATGATTGGCTTCTTTCCGGTGAAGACGGTGGAGAAGACATTTTTGAATTTAATTCCGAACAAGTGAGAGTAACGAGTTTCAGCAAAACAATTTAGTATGTTTATAATCCTGTCCTGATGACCCTTTATATACTTTTAATCCCGGAATTCCAAAAGGTTTAAGCTCTCGGACCACGTGAATATCTCCCAAATTTATTTTCTACGTTTTTCCAAAATTGTATACTTCCTAGGTGACTGTTCAGTTATCCAAAACAGTTTAAAAGTTAATACACTATAACTTTAAATTACTTTGAACTCCAAAATAGTTCATTATTGCGACCATAGTCGCATTGGGAACTGATAAATGATTAAGTAACTGCGATCATGATCGCTGCCTCGATTAAAGTATCGCCGTATAAGGAAACGCTGTAACTCAAACAGGTCATTACTGCGACTTTGGTCGCAGTACAATTGCTGAACGCATGTTTGTTTCTAATATCAATACACAATAGTAAAATCCAAGGTGTAACAAATGTAGATTGAAAATAATCAATGGAACTTATAATAAATAAATGTATAGAAATGTTTATAAATTAAATCAATAAAACAAAAAAATTATTTAATGAATTGCAATTGCAATTATGTTTACATTTATAAAATAAAAATTGTGGTAAATTAATAATTTGTCAACCGTCAGTCTTCAAATGTCATCCTTCGTATCATTTCTGTTTCTTCATCCCAACTCTTCTCTCTATCTGCAAGTATCATGTATGCAAGCTCACTTCTTAGTCTCTGTACATCAGCATCCGTAACAGTATCAACAACTGCTGGACTATCAGACGCTATGCTTTCCATGTACTTGCATACATATACAGCGCAATCAACACTGAAATATCCATAGAGTAATCATTAAATGAAAATTAGTTTTTTGTACTAAAAAACGTAGAAAATATGAAAGGTAAGGAGATGTCAAAAATTTATATACCTGTTTGCTTGTTGGGGCATCTTGTGTATTTTATATTAGTTTTTCTCATTAATTTATTGAAATCAATCTCAAAATCTGTAATAATCTTTCTTTCTGCAATGTCAATAGGAACAAAAATTAGTATTAATCAAATAAAATGCAAGTTTCCAGTAATCGAAATATTAAATTTCAACTCACCATTATTCTCGCATCTTTTTGGTAAAGCTTTAATATACTACTTTTTTTGTCAGCTGGGACCAAAGAGTTGTAAAAAATCCACTCTTGGGTATCGCGATCAAATACCAACAAGGTCCAGTGAAATTCCGGATCGTCGGCACTATGTTTGTGATTGATCGGGAAGAACATGTACTGCACATCAGCTGTTCACTTTTTCAACAGCTGCTGCTTGATGAAATGATCTTCCAGATCTTCACTTTTATTTACAACACCGTGCTGCGGACAAGAAAAAAAATAAAATATACAATGAGTTAGTAGCAGTACATTTTAATTATAAATTGCGACCTTAGTCGCAGTACATGAGGTAGTAGCAGTACAGTTTAATTATAAACTGCGACCTTAGTCGCAGTACATGAGTTAGTCGCAGTACATGAGTTAGTAGCAGTACATTTTAATTATAAACTGCGACCTTAGTCGGCAGTACAGTTTAATTATAAACTGCGACCTTAGTCGCAGTACATGAGCTAGTAGCAGTACAGTTTAATTATAAACTGCGACCTTAGTCGCAGCTGCGACCTTAGTCGCAGTACATGAGTTAGTCGCAGTACATGAGCTAGTAGCAGCACAGTTTAATTATAAACTGCGACCTTAGTCGCAGCTGCGACCTTAGTCGCAGTACATGAGTTAGTCGCAGTACATGAGTTAGTAGCAATAAATTTTAATTATAAACTGCGACCTTAGTCGCAGTACATGAGTTATGCCTACACAGAGATAGAGAATATTAGTAATCTGTTCCACAATTGATATTACATTAAACCGTAAAGGAGAAAGTAGATTTTTATCCAAGCTTCGCTCCGAAAGAATATGCTTTTTATTCCTTCTCCTTTCTCTAGATGCTGCATGTAGAAATGAATTATATTCGCATCTAACTCTCTACTGAACATCAGGTCCTCAATGTCATTCCTTATAATCATGATTCCGTTGTCGGTATCCTGATACGCAGTAGAACTGCAAGATATTCAAAACAAAGTTAGTAATTAAATTGTTCTTATATAAAGGTATAACATTTTTTTGATATGAATTATAATAAATTAATTAACTTACTCAGAGAAAGACTTGTCGAAGAAATTTTTTATAAGAGCTTGTTGATGGGGCTGCAGAATTCTGTATGCCGTGGTTTCGGTCAATTCTCTCGATTTTGGCTCAGTGGAGGAAATCTCTTTGTCGCCGAAACTAGCGGAAGAACTCACAGCCGCAGGCTGTGGAAGAGGATGTTCATTTATTTTCTTCTTCTGTTTTGGATAAACGAAGTCGGAGTCATCGCGATCTCTTTCAGCGCGCTTGCATTCTTTGACTCCCCTTTCTATCGTTCCTTTAGAGTATTCCAAAACAGTTTCTTTTAAGGATTGCTTCTGAGGCGGAGTATGTTCTTGATTTTTTTTCTTCAGAAGCTATATCTCTTTGGGTTTCTTGAATCATTTGAGTTATATTCAAAGAAAAACTTGACATATCTTCCTCAGAAAAATTTAAAATAGATTCAGAACCCATGATTTTATCCTCTTCCAATTTTTTCTTCTTCTCCTCTTCAGCCTGCTTCTCCATCATTCTTTTCTGCTCCTTTTCCTCTTCACCCTTCCTTCTAATTTGCTCTTCCCCCACATTTCTCTTTTTCTCCCGCTTCTTCTTTAACTCCTCCAAAACCTTCCTCCTCTTCTCCTTTTCCTGCTCCCCCTCTTCTATCCTCCTCTTTTCCTTCTCCTTCTTATCCTCTTCGATGCTCCTCTTCTTCTGATCCTCCTCTTCCCTCCTCCTCTGCTCGTCTCTCCTTCTCTTCTCATTCTCCTCCTCTTCCCTCCTCCTCCTCTCCTGCCCCTCCTCTTCCCTCCTCCTCTCCTCCTTTTCCTGCTCCTCCTTTTCCCTCCTCTTCTTCTCCTTCTCCTCTTCTTCCCTCATTCTCCTTTCATTCTCCTCCTCTTCCCTTCTTCTCTTCTCCTTCTCCTCCACTTCTCTCCTCCTCTCCTCCTTCTCCTTCTCTTCTTCCAATCTTCTTCTCTCATGCTCCTCCTCTTCCCTCTTCTTCTCCGCAACAGCGCTGCTCTCAGCAGCTCTTCTTCTTCTTTCACCTTTAATTTTCTCTGCCGCCTTTTTAGTTTTTTCTTCTCTCTTTTTTCTCTTCTTTTTTATTTTTAATTCAGCCTTGAGTCTTCTCTCAGTCTCCATTTTTTCAATTTTCCTTTCGAGCTGAGAAACATATTCTCTCAAGTGCTGATTTTGAGACCTCAACTCTTTTATCTCTTCAGCTTGATCATCCCGTGGTGGTGGCAAATAACCTGTAAAAGATGGTTGTTGCTCACTCGTTTCAGCCGCTTCTGGCTCATTTTCTGTCGGGATGTCAGCTTCATTATATGTATGGCCTTCTTCTTCTTCTTCTTCTTCATCTTTTTCTTCATCTTCTGCTTCTTCTTCTTCCTCCTCCTCTTCTCCTTCAACAGGAAGGCTAACCATATTTTTTTCAGCATTAGAGATGTTGGCCATTCGACTCAAAATCTGAAAATAAACAGAAAAAAGTAAGTTAAAAATAAAACAATGAAATAATTATACTGCGACCATGATCGTAGTTTATTTATGAAGTATTTATGATAAGAATGCGACCATGGTCGCATTATGTTTGTCCCGCACAAATTTATCTGCCAAGACATGCAGCTCAACACTGCGACCATGGTCGCATTTCATGTAAAAGGTATTTTCAGGAGAATGCGACCATGGTCGCACATTGTTTGTCAGGCAGAAAACAAATGCGAAAGGTGCAGCTCAATACTGCGACTATGGTCGCATTTTATTTGTATTGCACATAAAAAGAAGTCTAACTTACAATTCCTGTCAATCTCATTTAGATCAACTTCAAGTAAAGATCTGCTAATTTCTGGAGGTCCCATCTTACTGCGCGTGGGGCTTTGTCCTCCAAACCAGACCTCGGCTCAAAAATAGGAGCTCTCTCACATAGCCAATACTGCAAAAATGGAAAATTAATTAGTTTACACAAATATTCACAATTTTATGGTTAAATTTCATACAATGTTGACCAAATATGAGATTTCTACTTACAATAATTTGCACGAAGCATCCTTGCAGCTCGAACGTGGTGTGCCTGAAGATGTCCATTGACTCAATCAGGAATTACCAAACAGCTTTTACCCAGTATATTGTCCTCATCAGCTGCATATTGGCAATCTGTTCCACAATATACCACGGCACCGTGCATTTACTGTCAGAGAAGAAAAGAGTGGCCGACATGTATAGGATTATTATTGTGGTAAAGTCTTGAGCTGCAAGTCTTTGCATGTCTCTTAAAATTTCATGTAAAGTCATTTGCTGCTCAAGCTGTTCATCCTTTGTCACATCTACTTCACTCCTCCTCTTCCTGACCAGAAGATCATTCAAAGCATCTTCAATAGATACTTTAGTGATCTTCTTTATATTGGGAAATAATGTTTTATAACCCCTCTATCTTTCATTGTACATGTCTTATTCATCACAAAATCTGCCCCAATGATAGGTAGACCAAAGTTAGGGCAACATCCTTCACTGTTAACTCAACCTGTTTGCCCCCAATTCTAAAGGTCCTTGTATCCCTATCATACTGGTCTAAAATACGCAGTACAGCTACGTTTGATTTTAGACCCTTTTCAGACCCAAATTCTTCATTGTAGAACGCCATGAAGATTGGGCCAAATAGGGTATTCTTGATCGCCTCTACGAAATCTGGCTGAATGTACTTTTTAAATTTCTTCATGAACTCGCACATAGGTTTTAGGCTTGATCTCAGAGGACGAACCTTCTTTATCTGTTGTTTACCTACGTAGGAAAAAAAATTAAACAGTTTAGTCCAACGATTATTTAAAAATTATAAGGGAGTAAAAAACATATTTATTTTTTAATAAACTGCGACTAACGTCGCATTCATACATTGCAAACACATACAACTTGCACCCGGGATGACACTGCGACCAAGGTCACATAAGACTACAGTGCAATCAGAAACAACTTCGACCCGGGTCGACATTGCGACCAAGGTCGCATAATAATACAGTGCAATCAGATACAACTGCGACCCAAGACTACACTGCGACCAAGGTCGCATAAGATCACAGTGCAATCAGAAACAACTGCGACCCAAGTATGATAAAACAAATGATGTTACATACACTGCGACCTTGGTCGCAAGAGATTACAACTCATATTGAAACAACTGCGACCCCATGTCGTCAGTATGTAAGAAAAAAAAAAGTAAGTTTCATATATTGAGACGAACGTCGCATTCGTCTACAAGAAAGGTCCCAAAAAAAAGTCGCACAAATATGAAAATATATTTTTATCAACTACGACCGAGGTCGCATGCAGTGTATGCACATCACTTTTTTGAAAATACTGCGACATAGTAAAAATAAAAGGAAATAAAAAAACTTGAAAAATAGGACCTTTATCGTCGTATTACAAAATTTATAAATTTAAAAATTTATTCGTCATCTAAAGTTTCAAAATCTCTTTCTTAATTGCGACCATGGTCCCAAGATTTAAAAAATAATAAAAAACTTAAACGGAAATAAATCTGGAAAAAATTTAAAACTATTAAAATACACAAACCCTAAAAATTTTTGAAAATATCATTTTTGTAGTACCTTTTTCGACGGATGATTTCTTAGGCGCCATCAGTTGCAAATATAATTTTTAAAAAAAACGGATCAAATTTGTGAAACAAAAGAACTAATTGGATCAGAATGATCGGGTGAAATTTTAGAGCTGTAAATTTTTTTGAAAGGCAACTTTTTTTTACATAAGGTAAAAAGTTGTGAGGGAGGGTATTTTCGGAAAATATAATGTTGAGGTGACTGACATTAAATTGGGCGAGATTTTTCAGCTTTTTGTCCGCCAAAATTTAAGACAGATATGTGGCAGTGATGTTGCCACGTCCGCCGGCTGAGAGAACTCTCTCAGCCTGCCGGCTGAGGTACAGTAACCCCTATATATATATATATGAGTTAGACTACTTTTTAAAGTATCAAGAATGTGGATATTCTCACTTTATTTTAATTAATGCACCATTTGAATTTAACATCCACACTGTTAGATGTGATCTGTTACCAATAAATTAGCTAGAAACAAAATTTCAAAAGTTTCTGCGATTATTTACTTATTCATAAAGTGACCAAAGAAGACGTTTTTGAAAGATCTAAAACATCTTGAATTTGAGACCACTCTATTGAATAAATATATCATTATAAATATATATATCATGCATAAAGTGACCGAAGAAGACGTTTTTGAAAGATCTAAAACATGTTGAATTTGAGACCACTCTATTGAATAAATATATCATCATAAATATATATATCATCACAGAAACTTTTGAAATTTTGTTTCTAACTAGTCTATTGGTAGTAGGTCACATCTTACAATATGGATCTTGAATTCGATCAGTGCATCAATCAAAACAAAGTGGAAGCATCCAAAAGTAACCAAGCTCTTTGTAAGCACTATCTAATTTAAAGCTCTTTTTTAGCAAATTATTCTGTGGATGATCATCCACTAACAACAGAATCAGAAACAGAGACAAAGCAAGCCTCCCAATAATACTGTATGCTGGTGATCACTTCACCTTTAAAGTGTTAATTTGCAACAGTGCAAGTTGTAAGCATATCACTACGTATAGGCCGTTTGTTTCGCGTAAAACTCCGTAATTCGTAAATGACTTACTACCCATTACAACTACGGCGTTTGTTTGGACCGTAATTCGTAAAAGACTTACGTAACTCAACTAACACTCACTTGCAACCCAGTTACCACTCACTTACAGCCCAGTTACAGTTAATTTTGTGGTCATACAAATTTGTATTATTTTTTTATATTAATATTAAAAAATTTTAATATTTAACTTTTTTAATATTTATTTGCAGTATTAAAACTTTTAAAATCACCAAATAATTAATTTTGTGGTCAACTTTTTTCACTTACGACTTATACATTACGACACCAAACACCGTAAAGTACAATACACTTTCCCACTTTACAATTTTATATTACCAACCAAACACCGTAAAATTTACATACATGTAACTCATTTATAATTGTAAAAGACTTTACCAATTATAACTACGAATTACGGCCAGTGACAACAACCAAACAGACTCATAATTAAAAACCACAATGGATCACACCATGTCCGACGTTATCAAATCATGTGAATAATATTGGCATTTTAAGTGTGGAGCATTAATTGCCTGATTACATTGGATCTTAGTGTTTTGATCACAACCGTGAATTTGTTCAGATTTGTAAACGAATTAAACTCAAATTAGGCGATCGGCTCACTTGTGTTCCACGCAAAAAGTCTAATTAGTGAACAAAATGTAGATTAGGGCAATTTGGACCAGGGTAACGGTAATGTTACTTAAGAGTTAGATTGCATGAGAGCCATCCACAAAATAACTTAAACCGTCCGATAAAATAACCGTAAATGGGAAAATACAAACTCAATTTGCATATAACAATTGCCGTTTAGTATGTACAAGAAATCGATGGACCAAGACATTTCTATTTTGAAGCAGGTGGCTTATGTTTTGTTCTTTTGTTTCTTGCCCCTTCTTGAAGGGCTTTCTATGCTTGCTTATGCACTGGTTTTATTATCAGCCCTTTAACGAAACAGGATGGATGTTACCCAACTTTTATTTAAAAAGACTAATTTCTTGATGCCATTAAATTTTCCTGGTTTTCCCAAAAAACCTCCCTCAACTGTTGAAATCCCAAAATACCCTCCTCAACCATCTATTTCTTAGTTTAAGTCTTAAACAGTGTTAATGACGAGCTAGAAACGACTTTCTTGCCCCTTTTCCTCACAAATTAAGGGTAATTTCATCGTAAAATGGATATGTGAAAGTCATGCGACTACCAGCCAAATTGACACTTAACGGCTGGGGCGGGGGGGGGGGGGAGGAATTTAGAAGATAGTTGAGAGGATATCTTGAGATTTCAGAAAGTGAGGGGTGTTTTCTGGGAAAATTGAAAAATTTAAGAGATATTAAGCAAATAAGCCAAAAAAAGAAAAAGAAAAGACAAATTAATCGATAAACAAATATTTAAGTATTACTGCACTCAAGAAAGGAAAGATAAAGAATGAAAAAGAAAAAAAGAAAAGTAAAAAGGGTCTTTGGTTAGTGTAGTGGTCAAAATTTGACATCTGCTTGCTTTAGGACACGTGTCCTGAAGCGAGATCATAAACCAACTCTCCGGAACCCAATTCGAAATCTCCATCACTCCCCCTCTGTAGACTTCTCACGTCTACGACTTCGAAGCCATACCGCCTCCCGAAGGCACTCCTACTCCAATCTAATAGTCTTGCCACGTGACAGCCACTCCTTTCATTCAGTGGCAGATCGAGAGGAATCCCATAGATCGTGAAGGAGGTTAAGCATCTTTATCTCCCTACTCGGCCATGACTCTGTAACTATCTTACAACTCATCAAATAGTTGGGGATAACGATAGATAACCCTCTAGCGCGTCAACCCAATTACCAAGATTCAACCTAGGTGGTTATGGAGATCAGCAGATTCAGACCAATCAGTTGAGATCCGCATCCACTTCACCGCATCGGTCAGGTACAAAAATGTCTCCTACTCCAAAGAGAAGGAGGTCGCTTCCCTAAACCTCAGAGCATGCTGGCAGTTTTCCTTCACCAGTGAACCATCACAACACACCAGTAGTTTTCCTCTGCCCGATCCTCTCTCCTTTTCACCTACTGATTCTCACGCCCGAGGGTCTTAGGCTGGCATCACAACAGTGCTCCTAACCTGAAGGGTGTTTTCCTTTGTGTGCTCTGACATGTCCGATCTGGAGTGTCTAATCTCTTGTGGTAGAGTTTTATCCACCACAAATTGGTGTTTTCATTGAGAGCTTGAGTCTACAATCGAGTTCTCCCTCACTTCCGACCTAAATCTTCCTCAAAAAACCTCTCTCCTAGCATCGATCGCCCAAAAAAAGCAACGATCACCCAAAACGGCACTCTCTCTAAGGGAAAGACCAATATCGTCGCTAAAGGCACAATCCCCCACACGACACCGATCGCGAACGCGCCACATATGACGCTGACTCCTCTCGTCTCAGAGGACAGCCACGAGTGCCCGACCACTACCACAATATGAGGGCAAGATTCTTCAAATGCTCGCTGATATGAAGAACCAGATAAAGAAGTAGCAAGCCTGGTCAGATCGCGATCAGGAACAGGTGGCTCTTGACCACGAGAATGTCGTTCGCGAGTAGGAGGCGCTGAAGCAACTCAATGGCCAACATCAAACTCAGGTCGCCGCCTTCCAAAGCACCCAAGCCCAAACGCAACTAGAGGATGAACCCAGAAGGCGGGAGACGCAGGTCGGTTAGCCCATCACGAATCTAACATGGCCCAGACCAATGTCTCTCCTGCGCGAATACGGCTCCGACGATGAAGCTGATTCTCCTCATTTTTGGATGAGGATGAAGCACGACCAAACTCGGAGGAAGATCGAGGAGTTCCCCAACATCAGGATCCTTGACGAGTTGGTCCAAAAGCATATCCAAGAGGCAAAGCAGCAATTCCATAGCGAACCGACCAGGCAGCTGCCAAGTCTCTGACTCCGCTTTCTTTGAAGAGATCCTGGAGTATGAGTTCCCGAAGAAGTTTTCAACTCCAACCTTTGACTACTACTTCAGAGCCAGCGACCTAATCCAACATATTAGGCACTTCTAGATAAGATGGTGGTCTACTCTCGTAACGGTCCGCTCGTGTGCTTAACATTTATGTCCAGTCTAAAAGGTGTGGTATCAGATTGATTCTACTATGTTGTCACATTCGCTCCACAATTTTGAGGAGATAACTGAACTGTTTCTTATCTAGTATGCCTCCGGCCGAGAAGCCAAGAAGAACAACCACCACCTCCTCACTGTGAAAATGAGACCTAATGATAGCCTCAAGTTGTATGTCGGCTACTTTCAAAACCACCTCACCAAGGTGCCTAACTGCGGTGAAGATGTCCTTGCACTCGCGTTCATCAGCGGCCTGCATGCTTTTCACCCGCTATACAAGCATCTACTGAAGCACGACGTCACTCGGATGAGTGAGGTCCTGTCCAAGCCCAACCTTACATCCAGTTGGAGAAAGTAATGAAGATCTTTGTCAACCAGTCTCTCAAAGGCGATAATGACAAAGAGAGGTCAAAGTCGTAATATGAAGCTCTAACCATGCCGATAAATAGAATCAGGAGGAACCATCCTACAAAAGACAAGCTTTTCTATTTCTCTCTGAATCCTCCCCAACCTTAAAGATAGAACAACACTTCACCCCGCTGAGGCTCCCCATCAACGAAGTCTTCAATGCCATTAATGACAATGTTGGAAAGAGAGAGTTTACTGATGGGGAAGTTGATAAGGATCGTCGAGGGGTCGTCGAGTGATCGCCGAGGAAGTCGACGACGAAGACGAAGGAACAACAGCAGGAAATAGCAGCAGTAGCAGAAAAAAACAGGCAGGTCGGTCGACCGGCCCGGTCGACCGACATGCACAACATGCACAGGGTCCAGAGGCGGTCGACCGGCCGGTCGACCGAAATACCCTGACTGTAAGTGCCCAACTCTCTGTTGTTTTCGGGCGACCGACCGGTCGACCGAGGTGGAGGTCGGTCGACCGACCGGTCGACCGACAGTCGGGTTTGGGCGGAAATCTGCTGTTCTGAAAATCTGGGTATTTAAGGGCTGCTATTGTTTTCTAGGGTTTGTATCTTGTAGAAGATCCTTGAGAAGGAAAGATTGGAGCTCTCTTGCATTCAAAGAGGCTGGTAGCCATTGTAATATTCTTCCAAGTAAATTAAATCTCTCTCTGATTGCCCCGAGGACGTAGGCGTTGAGGCCGAACCTCGTTAAATCGTGTGTTTTAGATTGTGTGTTCTTCTTGTGTTATTTGGGTGTTCTTTGTGCTTGGAGATTTGTGAGATTCTCTGTTGGTTGTTGTCATCGGCGCACAACAAGTGGTATCAGAGCTTCCACGTTGCGCTTGGGATTTCTGAGGATTCGAAGGGCTTGAGATCTGATCCGGAGGAGATCGTGTGTTGATCTCATATCAGAGGTATTGGTGTTCAAGGAGATCGTGTGTCGATCTCAGAAGGACGCAAGGAGGGCTCATTGAATCTGTGGTGAAGTAGATCCGGAGAGAAACTCGATCTAGGGTTTCAAGGGACAGGTAAAAATCCGATTTTTATCTGAGTAGAGATCTATTTTCCAATTGGTTGTTCTTCCGCATAGATAGAGGATCAGAAATCTCAATGGCAGAGGAAAGTACTTCGGTTAAGACCATGCATCCTCATCCGAGGATCGACGTGGTGAAGTTCAATGGTACAAATAACTTCGGAATGTGGAGATGTGAGGTTATGGATGCGCTGAATGCATCGAACCTCGAGGACACTCTCCTATTGGAGAAGAAGAGGAACACGACCACTGATGAAGAGTGGATAAAGATGAACAGGTCGACATGTGGATTGATACGTTCATGTTTGTCGCAAGACATAAAATATCTTGTGCAACATGAGACGTCGGCGAAGAACTATGGGATACCCTTGAGAAGAAATACCTCACGAAGAGTGTTGAATCCAGGTTGCAGCTTAAGAGTAAGTTGTACCAGTTTCGGATGAAGAAGGGGAGCACAGTGAATGAGCACATCAACCGATACACAAAGCTTCTTACAGATCTGATAAACGTGGATGTCGTGATAGAAGAGGAAGACAAGGCGGTCATTCTCCTGAACTCACTCCCACCGGAGGAGTATGAGACATTCACTATGACGTTTATCAATGGTAGGCAGACTTTGGACTACCATGAGGTGTCATCTGCACTGATAAGTTATGAGACAAGGAAGAAGGGGAGACATCCTTCTCGGTCAAACTCATCGGTGGAGGCACTGGAAGTAAGAGGTAGAAGTTCATCGAGGAAGGGTAAGGAGGTTAGAGGAAGATCAAAATCCAGCCGGGTTTCAGAAATCTGAAGAGGAATCAGTGTGCCTTGTGCAAGGAATTAGGACACTGGAAAGCAGAATGCCCGAAGGCCAAAGGTAAGAAGGTGGAGTCAAAGACCAAGGCTAATCTCGCACAGGCGGATGGATCGGATGATGACTCTTCAGTGTTCTCTCTCTCAGTTACTACCCCTACTGTTTGTAACTCAGATAGTGTTGAGTGGATCTTGGATAGCGGAGCCACCTATCATGTGTGCCCGAACAGGGCCTGGTTTTCTAGCTTTGAGAAGCTGGATGGATGTTACACGGTCATGGGGATGACCATCCGTGTAATATAGAAGGGATGGGTACAGTTTGCATCAAGATGGATGATGGGATAGTTCGAGAGTTGAAGGAGGTGAGGTATGTACCTCAGCTCAAAAGGAATCTTATCTCAGTTGGCACTTTGAAAGCATCAGGCATGGTGATATCTGTTCGAGATGGTGATCTCAAGATGATCAAGGGCTCGATGGTGGTAATGAAGGGCGTCCGCCGAAGCAATCTCTACTACTTGAAGGGTAGTACGATTTCAGATCAGGTGGAGACTCCAAGTTCTTCAGATAAGGGTGGCCCGGAGGTCTAGCAGGGAAAGGTCGGACAGGAAGAAGAAAAGTCTTTGCGAGCTCCTGCAAAGATGGAATTGCTGGAAGGTGCTGCTACCTGCAAGTTGGAAGGTGAACACAGCGTTCTGGACAAGAAGAAGGTGAGATTCAGCACCAGTACTCACCACAATGAAGGTCTTCTTGATTGTATTCACATGAGCGTATGGGGACCTGCTAAGACGGCATCGCTTGGAGGTCACAGGTACTTTGTCTCATTTATTGATGGTTCATCTAGGCAGTTTTGGATATATCCCATGAGACAAAGGGGTGAAGCCCTAGATGTGTTGGTGAAGTGGAGAGGAAGAATGGAGAGGCAGATAGGTAGGAAGATAAAGGAGCTTCAGATTGGTAATGTTGGAAAGGACATGTACCAGTTCCTACGATTTGGCCAGAACACAGGTATTGCAACTCACTTCACAACAGGTACAGATGGGTTGGCTAAAGATGTAGTCCGTTTCTTGCTGGGGGAGATTCGGCAGTTGTTGTCTAATGCAGGATTAGACATGTCGTTTTGGGCTGAGGCGACTGAGTATGCTAGCCATCTCAGGAACAGATCGATTGCGATAGGAGTAAAGCTTCATTGGATATTTGGTCTGAGAAACCTGCTCAAGATCATTATTTGCTGCGGGAGTTTGAAAGTCCGGCCTACTTCAGTGCCAAGAATGGCAAGAGAGGTTTGTCTATTTGGGCGTCAAAGGAAACAGTTACAAGTTGTGGGACCCCGAAGACAAGAAGATAGTGATGAGCAGGCATGTCACTTTGGAGAGACTTCAGTGTTGAAGTCCACCGTCTCTCAGCAGGTGGAGAGGACGGAGACCAAGGGAGGATCGCAGCGGGTGGAGGTTGATGCTACTCCATTATCTCCAGTTGGTTCGGCATTTGAGGAGACTTCACCGGATGTGACACCGGGTGGAGATCATGATACCAAGGTTGATGCTGAACAGGTTGAAGACATTGTTGAGGATGTCGAGTTGTTTGCAGCTATTGGAACAAAGGTGAAACCACGCTTGTGGGGAAAGAAGCATGAATCTCAAGCTTGTGATTGTGACAAGCTGAAGTTGAAGGCCGTTGTCCTCCATGATGGTCGGGAAGAGATTCATATGACTCGGTTAGACAGGTTCACTGCTGCAAATAGAGGTATCAGTGCTTGAGCTTGATGAAGCTCATCTTTAATGAACTACGGTTGGCTTGATCCTTTTGGGCAAAGGTACGTAGGCAGCCGTAAAGGCGCAGCCATTTGGTGATGCAACTCTTATGAAGCTTTTTGGGTTCTCGAGAAGTTGTTTGGATCTTCACGTAGAAGTGGAGAGTTGTGGTCGATGAAACTTCACGTAGAGGTGAAGTGTTGTGGCCAGTAGAACTTCACGCACAGGTGAAGAGTTGTGGCAGTTGGAGCTTCACGTAGAGGTGGAGAGGCTTCACATAGAGGTGAAGCGTTGTGGCCAGTTGGACTTCACGTAGTGGTGAGGTGTTGTGATCTCGATGAACAGGTGATCTTCCGGTGAGAAGATGTTGAGCTTGCATAAGGATGGGTGTGCATCCAGTTGAAGCCGATGATGTTTGGTGGGCTCTACACAGACTTGGTGGACCGTCAGTGGAAGACAGGTAGACTAGATAGAGCTAGTCAGTTGGAGAGTCAGTGTTGGCTCGTGAGGAAGTCTTCATGAGGTCGTGAAGTTACGAAGTAGAAGCCATGTTGGTGATCGGCATGTATGAAAATTCTCCTAAGGTAAAGTGCAGAGAAGGCATATACGATGCTTTCCAGTGGATAGTTGAGCTACAGACTCCAAGCCGAGATCGTGTGTCGATTTCGCCGAGATCGTGTGTCGATTTCGACCGGGCGCGCAAGCCGAGATCGTGTGTCGATTTCGCCGAGATCGTGTGTCGATTTCGCCAGGTGATGGACTGGGGTTCGTTGGAGATCGGCTCAGATTTTAGAAAAAAATCTTCGCCGAGGTGGAGAATTGTTGGAAAGAGAGAGTTTACTGATGGGGAAGTTGATAAGGATCGTCGAGGGGTCGTCGAGTGATCGCCGAGGAAGTCGACGACGAAGACGAAGGGAACAACAGTAGGAAATAGCAGCAGCAGCAGAAAAAACAGGCAGGTCGGTCGACCGGCCCGGTCGACCGACATGCACAACATGCACAGGGTCCAGAGGCGGTCGACCGGCCGGTCGACCGAAATACCCTGACTGTAAGTGCCCAACTCTCTGTTGTTTTCGGGCGACCGACCGGTCGACCGAGGTGGAGGTCGGTCGACCGACCGGTCGACCGACAGTCGGGTTTGGGCGGAAATCTGCTGTTCCGGAAATCTGGGTATTTAAGGGTTGCTATTGTTTTCTAGGGTTTGTATCTTGTAGAAGATCCTTGAGAAGGAAAAGGCTGGAGCTCTCTTGCATTCAAAGAGGCTGGTAGCCATTGTAATCTTCTTCCAAGTAAATTAAATCTCTCTTTGATTGCCCCGAGGACGTAGGCGTTGAGGCCGAACCTCGTTAAATCGTGTGTTTTAGATTGTGTGTTCTTCTTGTGTTATTTGGGTGTTCTTTGTGCTTGGAGATTTGTGAGATTCTCTGTTGGTTGTTGTCATCGGCGCACAACAGACAAGTCATTAGTGAGGCGCCCGAGACTGATCCAATCTGACCTTAGACTTCCTCGAGTAAAGAGAATATTGTTATTATTATAGACAGTAAGGAACACCATGCTGTCCACTGCAAGAACCTCCAGAGGTACCTGAAAAAACTTGTCCGCCAAGACTTCCTCAAAGAATACATCCTTACCCCCGAGACAGTCTATGGTGCAGAACAACCAAGCGCTCCGCCTCTTACCCAACCACAATATGCGATCGCCGAGTACAAAATGAATAAGTGATCTGCTTCCACCAATAAAGACAGGGGAGTACCTCCACCAATAACACCTCTTGTATTTCAAAATTCATGTATTTTACTTGATTATCAAATAAATCACATTTTTCTCCCGATTACTTCAGCTTACTCAATTGCTGGGATTCCCCGCACTCAGAGTCCCACTATGTTCTTCGCTCCACTGATAGGTCTTACCCCAATCGAAATGACTGCGAACCCTACGAACCCTACTCCGTTGATGAGTTCCACCTCAACTCGGAGTCCAATGCTTACACGCTCTGCTGATGGGTTCCACCCCTAATCGAAGATGACAATGCAAGAACATGCCTACGAGTCCCCTCTCGATTAGCTATGGACAGTCGAAACCTTCCACTATGAGATTCTCCCGCTCGATGTCCCTATTCTGTTGCAGATATTTCCCCTTCTCAGAGCCACTAATGCTTTCATGCTCCGCTGATGGGATTTTCTCTACTCGGAAACGATAATGCAACCATCAGCCTACGGGCTCTCCTCATCTGACCCATGAGCAGATGAACCACTGGTAGTTTTTCTCTGCCAGTGTAACTCCGCTGCTGGGATTCCCCCCACTTAGAGACCGAGTTCGCCACTCCGCTGATGGATTCCACCCTCACTCCGAGGCGACGGACCTAATCTGATGATGTGTCAATACCCCCACTTCAGAACCCTATCGAGTTCGTCGCTTTACTGATGGGTTCCACCCTACTCGGAGGTGATGAAACTAATTTGATGATGGGTCAATACCCACACTTTAGAACCTTGCCGGGTTCGCCTCTCCGCTGAAGGGTTCCACCCCTCTCGGAGACGACGGACACAATCTGATGATGGGTCAATACCCCCACTTCAGAAACTCTGTCAGGTTTGCTTCTCCGCCGATGGGTTCTACCATCACTTGGAGATGACAGACCCATTCTGATGATGGGTCAATACCCTCACTTCTGAATCCTGTTGGGTTAGCCTCTCTACTGATGGGTTTCACCTCACTCAGAGACGACAGAGCCAATCTGATGATGGGTCAATATCCCTACTTCATAACCCTGCCGGGTTCGCGTCTTCAATGATAGGTTCCACCCCAACTAGGAGGTGACAGACCCAATCTGATGATGGGTCAATACCCCCACTTCAGAATCATGTCGGGTTCACCTCTTTGCTGATGGGTTTCATCCCACTCGAAGACAATGGACCCAATCTGATGCTGGGTCTAACCCCTACTCATAGCACTACCAAGTTCTCTGCTCTGTTAATGGGATTATCCCAACTCAGAGACAACTGTGAACCCAACTGCCCCACTCGGAGTCTAAAAAATTTGAGGTACCGCTTTTGGGATTACCCCCACTCGAAAACAACAGTGCAAACTCAGCAACACTCCATTCCCAATGGACCATACCAGATGTAGAATCAACACTTCGAAGAGACATGATCATATCAGTCCCAAAAACTTATGGAAAAAATAAACCATGCAAGATCTAAAGATAGCTATTTACATTTCAAAAAATATTCCATTAAATTCATTTGGTTATATCTGACTAGCGTAATAAAAGAAATTTCATTACATTCTGTGTTTACATCTTTGAAAAGAAATACAGAAAATCTAAATCCAGACGCTCTGATCCCTCCATCCCACTAGTCCTACCTCACCCCCGAACTCCGAGAACACATCTACAGGGGAACATCTACCGGAAAAGGTCATACCCCCTCGAGGACCCCTACATCGGTGAAGAGATGATTGAGAGTTTCCACCCGCCATCCTCCTCGCACTTGCAAGAAAGATGGGATGGATTCTCAGGAAATCCTTTGAGAGTGAGGCAGCGGCGTCTAATAGACTACAACCTATAAGATATGCAAGAAAGTTATGATATTACATCCCCTGCGAGGTGTTCTATGGGAGAGCTTCGGTTTTCAGGAAGAGAAGTGCTTCACCAATGCATTTCCTGCGATAATCTCCTTCTCTTTCTTCCTCGTACACGCCATCAGGAAGATGCTCCAAGCCTCAAGGTCGAAGCCTGCTTACCCAAGACTGAGCGAGCTGAAAACCAAAATCGCTCGATCAAGTTGAAGAAAAAATCCTACCTGTTACCCTTGATGGCAACATCATGTCACGACAACTAATGCACAGTGACAGCCCCTTCCCGGCAACTAATGCGACACACCTCAAACTCCCAGAAAGCGAGAGCCTGCTCATCATTCTCTACTTGTCCCTCTCCTTTCTTCCCTCCATCTGAAGAAAAGGAAGGGAGAAATCATGGCGGATCGTCCAAGAAAAAGCCGCAGCAAAGTCTGGGCTCTTAGTGAAATTTGAAGAAGACTAAAGAAGATGAGGATGATCTCTTTTCTCTGGATTTTTCCCAATTTATAGGCGAATGAAGGTATTTGTTGTCATTAATGCGAGACTTGCAAATACACGGGCTCCTGATAAGTCGGCCGACGATCTGAGAAGATAGACCAATCGAAGAGATGAGAAACTAACCATCTCCACTAAGCCATTATAATGCTGGAAATCAAATCGGCTCTCAAATGGCACCAGGATTTGAATCGGCGCCTGACATGAATTGACGACAGCTGGTAGTCATTAGTGTCATCTCACATTAATTCCAAATATCTGTAGTGATATAAAAAGATACACCAAACGATCTCCTGACTGCACGTATTGAAGATAGAGATAAAAGAAGCCGTCTAACAGATTTCACTCCCACATTCTCCTCTACGGACTCTGACAAGCGCGAAAGTGGATGGGGCATCTGTAGTGATCAAATTTGACCCATGCCATGATCACGACACGTGTTCTGAAGAAAGATCATAAACTAACTCTCTGATACCCGATCTGAAGTCTTTGTCACTTACCCTCCAAAGACTTCCCACGTCTACGACTTCGAAGCCACACCGCCTCCTAAAGGCACTCCGACTCTAATTCAAGAGTTCCGCTACGTGGCAACAACTCCTTCCATCCAACGACAGATTGAGATGAATCCCACTGATCGCGAAGGCAGTTAAGCGCCCTTATCTCCCTACTCAGTTATGACTCTTTAATGATCCTACAGCTCATCGAAACAGTTGAGAATAACGATGGATAACCCTCCAGCGCGTCAGTGTCAACTATCAAAATTCAACTCAGGCGGTTAAGTAGAACAGCAGATTCAAACCAATCAGTTGAGATCCACATCCATTTTACCGCCCCGGCCAGGTACAAATACGCCTTCTTCTCCTTGGAGGTTGCTTCCTTAAACCTCAGAGCATATTTCACACCACGCTGACAATTTTTCTCTGCCAGCGCATCATCACAACACATCGCAATTTACCTCTGCCCGGTCCTCCTTCCTTGCTACTAACTAATTTTCACGTCCGAGGTCTTGAGGCAGTATCACACCGGTGCTCCTAATATGAATAATGTCTTCTCTCTGTGTGCTCTGACAGATCTGATCGAGAGCGTTCAATCACTTGTGGTGGAGTTTTATCCACCGGTATCAGATTTTGATCAAATATCTTTTCTTTGGACAACGTTTGTGACCGCTGTGATACTCCATACTCGTGGCCCCTTCACACTGCCTTCTAAAGTCCAAATTTAAGGAACAGAACAAGGTGAACAAACACAAGTCCAAATAACGGCAGCAAATCAACAAACACTCTTGACTCCGTTACAAATTGTCAACTCAGAGAACCACCAACCGAAGACTAATGTTCTTTTCTTCTCTTGTCCCTTTTTACATAAAAATCTCGAAAATCTTCAGGCTATCTAGTGAGAAGAAGCAACCATCACCGTAACTTCGGAGCAATTGTCCCAGTGTCTGTCGCATTATTCCAACACTGAATAAATAATCACCTCAGCTTTAGTATTTAGCTTGTTTGAATTTGTTCAGATTTGTAAACGGATTAGACCAAAATTAGGTGATACGCTCCCTTGTGTTCCACGCAAGTCTAATTAGTGAACAAACTAAGACGTCATTTTAATCATTCACTATTTCATGAACGATTGAGAATTCATGAGGGTAAAATGTAGATTAGTGCAATTTGAATCCAGGTCGTGTTACTTAAAGACAGATAGGGATGACCATCGGTCGGTTCAGTTTGATTTTTATTGATTTTGTAAAATCAAACCGAACCGATTAGACTTCGTAACCGAGCCGAACCTAACTGACTTGGTTCGGTTTGATTTTTCGATATATTTTCATCATTTTTTGCATTTTTTAATCACCTGTATATTATTATCTTTAATATCCTAATCTCAAATATCTAATATCCAAATTAGAAATAAGAAAAACACCCTAACTTTAATGTGAATTGAAAATTTCATGTTCTAAAATTTTTATACTGTATTTGAATTCTTATATCAAAGCTCACATAATTATTATTAACTTTTAATGACAAGAATGCAAAAGAAAAAAAAAACTATATTAATATAAATATTATTATCAGTTGTGACGGTGTACTTAACATAATTTTGACATGTTCAACATAAATAAGATGGTATTCCTAGAACTAATGAGATAAGGTTCTTCCAGTTTTTTTTATGAACTATATGATTCACTAAATTGAATTTGGGTGGGGTGATACATAGGGCGAAAGATTCGGTTCGGTTCGATCGGGTTCGGGTTTTGAAACCCAAAACCAAAAACTGACCGAACTAAAGCGATCCGATTCAGTTCGATTCGTGTTTCAATTTTCGGTCAGTTACTTTAGTTATAACCGAACTCTGCTCACCCTTACAGTCAGATTGTATGAGAGCAAGCCACAAAATAACTTAAACCACCCTCTAGGGCCTATTTGGCTTTGAATTTCTGCCAAAATTAGAAATCCAAGCGGAAACCAAGCCACATAACCCTTATCAGTATTCTACTATTTTCATCTCCAAAAACTTCATGGTTGCAAAGAAGCCATTTTTCCCTTTTTTTTCTCCCAGCCAAACACACATGTCAAAAAAAAAGAAGTCGTACTTGCTGTTTCAAAGAAAATAGACATTTTCAGCTCATTTTCTCTAAACAAACGGCCCTAAAATAACTATAAATGAGAAATACAAAGTCAATTTGCACTTACCAATCGCCGTTTAGTAGGTACAAGAGTGAGTGGGGAGAGTGGGGAGAGATGATACATGACAGACACTCCAAATTATTAGTTGATGATTTCCCCACCAAAACTCATCATCTCTATTGACATTTTGATTCTGAACATTAACTCACCAACCAACATAGTGCATACTTTTTCTGAGGACAAGGCTCCAGTCAAAAGTTCCTCACTAGCCCAAATAGGGACCCCCAACCCAACCCAATTCTCTCTTCTTCTGGAATTTGGAGTGCGTGAATCATGTATCATCTCTCACCAACCCCTTTTCATTAGTTTAGTTCAGTATTATATTCTCTCATGCTTTTCACAGAACTTTTGGGCCCTAGAGACACAATCACCAGGTCATTGCTCGTTGAGCTGTTACCCCCCAACTTCTCTTATAAATTCTCTGGCCTGTGGAGGCCTCCTGCTATTCTCTACAGCCATTTCACCACCACCACCACACTCCTCCTCCTCCTCCTCCTGCTTCCAGGCTTTGATCTTTGACAATGCCGGCCTACGATTCCTCGGTTTCCGGCTGCAGCGGCGAGACCGTCTGCGTCACGGGCGCCGGCGGCTTCATTGCCTCTTGGCTTGTGAAGCTTTTGCTGGAGAAAGGGTACACTGTTAGAGGGACTGTTCGAAACCCAGGTTGATTACATGCTTCTATACATCACTCTCTATTTTACCTGTAGAGTTTAACCTTCACTTTTCTTCCTACATTAAAGTCTGATTCAGTGGAAAAGCTGTGAGTTTGATTATAGATGTCGCATGTTAGGAAAAAAGATTTATGTAATAAATTTGTTCCTAAGAGATAGGAAAGGTAAAATCTTTCACAATATTAAATCATAGATGATAGGTTTTCTAATTCTCTAGGATACTTGTACGTTGCAATAACTGTTGACTAGCCTTGTGAAGTGTTGTCTGGTAATTGCTTTTCTTGGAGTGGTCTTATAAAATAAATATTGTTTACTTCGTCAACCAAATTTAGTGAGAGAAATAAATGACTTGAGTCAACTTTATCAACCAAATTTAGGCCCTGTTTGGCTCCTAACTGCTGAAGTGTATTGTGCTGAATGCAAGTTACTGAGCTGAGATGAACTGTGCTGTGTTGTTTGATATTTTTATGTTTGTTAAAGAACTTTCTGAAGCTATTGAACTGTTGTTATGTTGTTGTAAGTGTGTTTGGTAAATGTACGGAATGAAGTGTTGTTGAGTAAAAATGATCAAATCAGACAGTTATTTTTATTAAATATGTATGTGGAAATTTCAATTTTCATGCCAATTTTTTTTCATCTAAATTAATAAATAAATAATTTATAAAGTATAAATACATTTAACACAAATAACTGTTAGATTAAAATAAAATATATTATCATTATACCAAATACTTGAGTAGATGAATATCTGAGAATTCAAAATTTCACTGACACTAAAAAATATGTTGTATACATGTTTATCCTAGCTCTACCAAACTACAAGCTATATCATCACGTATTTGGTCTATTTCTCTGGTATCATTTGCTATATGGTCTTCAATATTTTTTCTTTTTAAGGGTTAGTTCTGTCCATGTATAAGTTCCGCCTGCTTTTTTTGTAAAGCTACTCTAAACCGCTTAACCAATAAGCTGCTGAAAAGTGTTTTTTTGACTCAGCAGCTTAATTGCTTTTTGGTTACCAAACACTAGTCGGACTGCTTACTAGCTGAAAAGCTACTGCTTTTCAGCTGAGCCAAACAAGGCCTTAGTATTTTGTATTATAAATGTCATTGTTGTCTCTTTAATTAAATGCGGTTATATATATTCCTATTTTTTTGAAGGAAAAAAAAATATCACTTTCTTGATTTTGATTAATGATCTGGACAGATAACTTACACTGAAAGTCGAGGCATTAGGTTTAAGCGACCTGTTATTTCTACCTAATGGACAGGACAAAAAGGAGATATTCATTTACTTTTTATTTTTCTAATGTTCGAAACTGTATGTATATAAAATAGTATGAACCGTAACTTTGCAATTTTATTAACTCGTATAAATATATAACCTTCGCCATAAATAAAAAAACATTAGAGTTTTTGTACAGTTATAAAGATTTGAAGATAATACTTGAGTAACTTATTTTATAAGTGATACATGATAAAAACGAGTAAAATAGAGAAGAAAAAAACACTACATATCAAATAAAAAGAAATTTCTTATGAAAATTAATCGAGGGACCAAGACATTTCTATTTTGAAGCAGGTGGCGGCTTACGTTTTTTTTTTTTTTTTTTTTTTTTGGCCCCTTCTCTTCAAGGGTTCTGTGTACTTAACTTTAGTGCTTATAGTTATATACTTGTTTTATTATTAGCTCTTTAATGAGACGAGGTGGACGACTTTTACTTAAAAGACTTATTTCTTGACACCCCGATTTTTTTCTGATTTTCCACAACCTTGAGGTGGACGACTTTTACTTAAAAAGACTTATTTCTTGATACCCGATTTTTTCTGATTTTCCACAACCCTCAAGGTGGACGACTTTTAGTTAAAAAGACTTATTTCTTGATACCCCGATTTTTTTCTGATTTTCACAACCCTCAAGATGGACGACTTTCACTTAAAAAGACTTATTTCTTGATACCCCGATTTTTTTTTCTGATTTTCCACAACTCTCAACTTTCGAAATCCCAGAGTACCCCATCAACTATATGTTTCCTAGTTTAACTCTTAACAACGTTAACGACGAGTTGGAAATAATTTTCTTGCCCCTTCCTCTCATAAGTTAAAGGTAATTTTGTTATAAAATAGACATGTGAACGTCACGTGATCACCAAATGGACACTTAACATATGGGGATTTTTGAAATTTAGAAGATAGATGAGGGGACATTTTGAAATTTCTGAAGGTGAAAAGAGTGTTTTCTGGAAAAACTAGAAAAGTATAAAAGAGATATTAAGAAAATAAGAAGAAGAGGAAAAACAGTCGATGGACCAATATTTAAGTATTGTTGCACTCAACAAAGGAAATATAAAGAATGGGAAAAGGGAACTTTGGCTAGATTTTGACAGAATATTAGTCCTTTTCTTTCGACAACATTCTCCATATTCGTGGACCCTTCACGCTGCCTTCCCAAAGTCCAAATAACGGCAAGGAACGGAACAGTGTGAACAAAAACAACTCCAATTAACGGCAGCAAAGCAACAAACACTGTTGACTCCGTTACAAATAGTCAACTCGGAGAACCATCTACCAAAGACTAATGTTCTTTACTTTTCCCTTTTTTTTTTACATAAAAATCGCTAAAAAACTTCATCTGTTTGGTGAGAAGAAGCAACCATCACCATAATTTTGAGTGTTGCATTATTCCAACATCGAATAAACAATCATCCTCAACATTATCTTCACTGTAAGTGTAACACCATAAGATGACATAAAATCTTTCTAGGAACAAGGTTTGAAATATTGTCTGATATCAATATTGGGGCTGTTTGGTTGCAAGGAAGTGGGCGGAAGTAAGGAAATAGAGAAGTATAATTGCTCACTTCCCTATCTATCCAAACACCGGAAAAGGAAAATAAGAAAACCTCTTTTCCTTTTATCTTTTTTTTTTACACAACCATTTCCTCACTTCCAGAGTGCTACAGTTAATTTTGTGGTCATGTAAGTCACATTTGTAATAAATTATAACACAAAACAGTTAATTTTTTGACTATGTAAATCTCACTTGCATTCTAATTACAGTCTATTTTTTATTTTTCTTAATTAATTTTATTTTAATATTATTTTACGGTCAACTTTGTGGTCAACTTTTCCGCTTCTACTTTCACATTACCATCCAAACGCCGGAAAAGACAAAATATTTTCCAAACCACACTTCCCAACAACATCCAAATACGGAAAACTTACTAACCAATTCCCAAGTTCCAAAGGGAATTATTACTACCTCCTCAATTCCTCACTTCCTCACTTCCACCCTTAACCAAACAGTCCCATGCCGAGTGCTGATAACATCGATACTACCTCATATAATCGAGATAACACAAATATTACTGAATCCAATACCAAAAATCTAAAATCAGTACTCTTTTCTTTTAGTAAAATTGAATCTCTATTCTCTATCAAGCCATAGATTTTAATCTTGGTAGAAGAATATCAAGGACTTTCTACTATACGTGCAGATGATCCCAAGAACTCCCATTTGAAAGCACTGGAAGGGGCAGCAGAGAGACTCACCCTCCTGAAAGCCGACCTCCTCGACTATGACAGTCTCCTGCTCGCAATCAGCGGCTGCAATGGCGTCTTCCACACCGCTTCTCCGGTCACTGACGATCCGGTAAAACAATTTCAATCTTATTCCATTTCTACTTATTTTGCTACAAAGTAGCAAGCTTTGGTTGAGAATTGGATTGACAAATGTAACTGCAGGAGCAAATGATAGAGCCAGCGGTGATGGGGACCAAGAACGTAATCCGTGCTGCGGCAGACATTGGCGTTCGCCGGGTGGTGTTCACGTCTTCCATCGGAGCAGTCTACATGGACCCGAATCGCGATCCTGAAGCCATTGTTGATGAGTCCTACTGGAGTGATCTTGAATACTGCAAGAGCACCAAGGTGATCACAATTCTTCTCACTTATACAAACGTGTATGAAGTTACCATACCAAATTGAACTCAACCATCTGCGCGCATGTGAATGCAGAACTGGTACTGCTATGGGAAGACAGTGGCCGAGCAGGTTGCATGGAAGACAGCGGCCGAGCGGGGTGTCGACCTCGTGGTGGTCAACCCGGTTCTAGTGCTGGGCCCGCTGCTCCAGCCGACAGTCAATGCCAGCACAGCGCACATAATGAAGTACCTGACAGGCTCAGCCAAGACCTTCACGAATGCGGTTCAGGCTTATGTGGACGTCAGGGATGCGGCCGCGGCCCATTTGGTGGTCTACGAGTGGCCGGCGGCCCAAGGGAGGTACCTCTGTGCAGAGAGTATGCTGCCCGCGGTGATGTGGTCCGCATCCTCAAGAAGCTCTTCCACAGTACCCTCTGCCAACCAAGTAAGTGATATCTCAGCACATACATACTGCCATTCATATAAACTCTAATCCAGCTATAAATTCCCCCAATTACCAACCTTCGTTCTTAAAAAAAAAAACCTCTATTTTCTGACTACAATTCAACAACTAGAGGCTAGATTTTTGGGCACATGTAAATGCATGCGGAATAAAATGAAAGCTTATATAAGATTGTAAAATTACCCAAAAAAAAAAAAAAAAAAAAATTGACATATGGATGGGGTGTCGATTAAAAAAAAAGAAAATTCCTATAGAGCAGACGAGCCCATAAACAGAGATGCCGTCACTCAATCTGCTCGGATTTGTGAAATTGCAGGTGCTCCGATGAGGTGAATCCACTGAAGAAAGGCTACGAGTTCTCGACACAGAAGCTAAGAGACCTGGGCGTACACTTCACCCCTGTGAAGCAATGCCTCTATGAGACTGTCAAGAGCCTCCAGGAGAAGGGCCATCTAGACTAGTATTACCTCTAGGTTGCTTAAATTTGAACTATTGCTCGGAACAAACTACTCAGTTATACTTGCTCTTATGACACGATTAGATCACAGGGCTTATTATTGTCATTCCATTCATAAATGATAAATTTACAACTTATGGTTTCTTGCTACATAGTTCTTTATAAATACAATAACTCATATAGTCAAAAGTTGAGCAATGATGGGAAGATGCACGACCAAAACGATATTGATTACCACAAGCAGATGACTAGCCGAACGAAAGAAACTGATTCATGTAACCAACCTCGAAAATCTATGACAGACTTTGTCGTGGCTCCTAATTGGCAACATGTTAGTATTTGTTACTGTTTAGAGAGCTCAGAATTTGGAAATTTGAAAGAGGTAAGCATACCAGAAGGTAAACAAACTCATAATAGCTGAAGACAGGGTTTTCCAGACCCTATTCACGAAAAAATTTCCTAGTACTTGGCCGTCCCCATCTCAACAAAAGGAACCAACTTTTCACTTTTCAGTACATTTGAAAAATGACACCACTCTCTCACTTGTAAAGCTCTTGAAAACAACATTACAACAGTTGATGAAAAGACTTCAGTTCAAAAAAAAAAAGGCTTAGAGTCAGGAAGCAGAAATCACCCCCCTTTAAAGAGTCATCTCATTCTCATTGGGTTGTATAGCCTTCTAAACTCAATTTTAGAGGGTAGCTAACAGCCTACATTGAAGTGGACTTCCATTATTCTCACATGGGATCTTCCTTCCTCTCATCGCTGCCTGAAGAGAATCCTAATAAATTTGTGAGTTTTATTGTTGTCTCAGATCAGAAAATTATATACCAATGTTCTTTTGAGTTACATAGATGCCTATGAACTACTTTGAAGTCTAAAAATAAGCATTACTATGAATGTCAATGATCTTCGTGCAATCTTTCATACTATAAAACAGTTTTTATCGTGTAACGAAAGAAAAGATCTTTCACGGCATTTATGCTGTTGACAAATTGCTAGCCAAGATATGCTGAAAATATCCGCAATTTATAGGCAAAGGGGGATCCACAAACCTCTTAGTCTGCAGTCTTGTAGGCACGAGAAGATGCGGTGAGAGTAGAGATGGGGCTTGTTTCTCCATTCAACATCCTAAATAGTTGCAAGGTGTCGAGGATTTCTGAAGTCCAAATAAGAAAAATGTTTAGTGGAGTTTCCTGTATTAGATTCTAAAGTGTTCAATTTACAACAACAAAAAAAAAATAAATAAATTCAAAGCCACTTAAATGTTGTAAAAAACAGATTTATACCTTTGCTACAAATCTAAATCTCCCGGTTAAGGACCAAAAAGGATCCCTCTTACAGACGCCCAACCAAAGGTTTGGTGAAATCTCCCTGCTAAATGAAGAAAAAAGCACAAAATGGTCATTAAAAACAGAGTACCTCAGAATATCTTAAAACAACATTTGTTACTAGTCGTGGTAAAAATAGGAAGACAGTAAAGAAATCTCAGTTCAAGAACTAGTTTCTACTTTTAGGTTAATCACTGAAATACAATAATGAAATCAATGCACAAATATGTTCATTGAGGCATACATAAGATAATTGGCTAGCAAAAGCAGGAAACTAGAAATGCAATGTTAGCTAGCCCCGACTATTTCCAGGGGAATGTGGTAAGAAAAAAAGAAAATCAATTATATTTTTTCTCAAAAGAGCCTAAAATTGTCTGGTGAAGCTTAGAATGGAGAACTACTGAACCATCCCAGCCGCATGGATCAGTCATTCAACATTTGTTTAAAGTGCATGATTTACGCACAAAACATAAAGTAATTCTTTTACTTCAACCACCCAATATTCTATTTTACTGTATGTAAAATGCAGAATAGGGTCAGCATGTTATCGGTCTTGAAGCCTCTGGTCATCAAATTTGCCCCTTCCAGAAGATCACATGTGGCAAGAAGAAATTTCATCGAGGATGAATAACAATGGAAACCATCAACATGGGAAAATTTATTCATAATCGGCCCTTGAGAGAATAACTGAATCACTCAGCAACATGAAACTGCAAAACATTGCCAACCCAATTTCAAACTAGCAATGCAACTATTCGACATCGATTTTGATATAAATCTATAACTCACAGCACCAAACAGCATACTCAATACCAGACCCAAATTTTGCATCTGGTGGGTATAGGCCTATTTTTTTGGCCATATACAAGGCTTACACCAATTCTATTTGTACCAAAAGAAATAACCATCGGTTAAACCACTGAAGTGTTAGCAAAGCTAGATCCACCTTCTAGAAGCGGTATCCGGAGAAATAAACCACCAACTACCAGGTTCCCAATACGGTCAACTTCAGTAAATGAAACTCATAGGAGCAGCAAAGAAGTTAACAAATATTAACTGATGAAAAGTCAGTTAGGATCACCAAACCATGATACCTTTGCATATGAAATTTGGTCCCAGTTCATATGGTAAGATTTTTGCTCAGAGTTGCCCCTTCACCTACACAAACAGAATAAAATGTCACCTTTTGGTTTCCCTCAAAAAAAAAATGTTGCTTTTTGGAGACATACAATAAAATGGAAATGTTACACATGAAAACAGAGAGAACTGTTCAGTACTGTCATGCATGTTTTTTTTGTGAGAAATCATTATGCCGACACATCATCATTAATATCTAAGTGTCATGTGTTTGCTTATGATGGGAGAAGTCACCAGTTCAAGTAAAGGATCCATCAATGCTAGAGTGAAAATTTCAAACATTAGGGGAGATGTGGGAGATGGCGGGGAGTTATTACCTTATCGTCATCATTATCTAAACAGTTTCCATCAAAATAGGGTCTGCTCTGGAGCATGGCTAAAAGTTGAGAATGCTCCACAGAAGAATTCAAGCTTCTTTTACAACTGAGTACAAACTGTCATCAACAGAAAACTATTAGAACGAACATGCATACGAGATGACTGGATATAAGAAAATTTAATATTAATTTAGTGGAAATCATTCAATAATAATAATTTCATCAAATGTTACAATAAATATATGCAGGTCGTGTAGATTACTACTCAGCAGAGTACTACCAAATAGCAAGGGCACTTCTTTTGATCATGAAGCCTTGTTCATGCAACTCCAAAAATTCTTGATATTGCTTGGATATTTGACCAATGGATACATCGATCAAATTTCACACAAGTCCACAATATAATAATGATGGGGATCGCTCTAGCTATTATTTAGTAGTCTCATTTTTAGTTGTTTTATTTTATTTAGTGTGTTTTTAGTCCCACATCGGTTATGATGAAGAAGTCTTCTTTGTAGGAGCCTATATAAGATGCCTTGTAGTTGACTGACTATGATGAATTGATTAAAATGAAATCCCGATTAGGATACTAAAGTTCTTTTCAAATTTGAATATTTGCATGGTGATGTGCAGAGTGGGTGTAATACCCATATTTTGTAATATATGATAATAGTATTTTAACATGTATATAAAATTTTATTAATTATTATTTATCTTCTAATGAGGATTATTATTATTAGTTCTTATTAGCTACTAGTATCATTAGTTATTATGATTTTTATATGTAATTTTCATTAATTAATATTGTTTATATTAATATTATTTTCCTTTACATCTTCTTCCTTTTCTTTCTTCTATTTTCATCCAACCCAATTCCACTCTTATCATTTTATTTGTATATGAAGCCTAGCCCATCAACTAAGCCCACATATTTTCTTTTCTTTTTTTTTTATTCCTTTTCTTTTCATGCTAAGCCCAACCAAGCCCATCTAACCCAAGCCATTACTTCCCTTTTTATTTTCATATTATTTTCTTTTAATTTAGAAGCCCAAAACCCATAGCCTGTTAACTCATAACCTAAATTCTATCCTAATAATCCTAATTCAAATCCTAACTAATCTTAATCTAAACTAATCCCCAACCTTCTCAATAACTATCAATAATCATCTCCTTAACTCTAATCCTCTTCCTTTCTTCCCAAACACACCCTGCATGCCCCCCTCCTTCCCCTCTCGCGCCACCCCTCCATGGCAGCTGACCTCACGGCCCGCATACACCCAGGCCCAACCCCGTGCGTGCCTCTCACCTAGTCGAGCTTCAACAACTCCCTCTTATCTCTTTCTTCCACCCAGCCACCCGCATGTCCTCCTCCTTGGCTGCAGACCAGAGCCGCATCACCACCAAGCTCCGCGTGCACCATCTCCGTGCCGCCCCCGGGACCCAACCCAACTACTGCATTTGCACCTCCCATGGCTGCCGCCCAACCCCCTTAGCACGTCGGAGCTCTCCTCCCCTCGGTCTCCTGCCATGCTCCGATCTCCATCTCCCCATCTCCATCGAGCACAACTGGCACCACCACGACCCCCGCCCCTGTGGACTGTTCTCCTCCGTGAGATTCGTCAGAGCTCTGACGTCTAGGTCGTGTGCTCCCCCATGGCCGAACACCTCCTCGCTCAACCCATGGCTGAGCCCTCCTTTCTCACTCTGTCAGGTTTTTTCCCTCGCCTCTCTCTGTATATTAATATGTATGGGCATATTTGTGTGTTCGGGTGGGTGTGTTATTGTATGCATGTGCATATATAGTGTGTAGTGTATGAGCGTTGTGCGTTTTTTGGGTGATGTATGTGGGTGTATAACGTGGACGTATGTGTTGTCTGCGTGCGTGTGGCTGTGTAAATAGGTGTGAGTATGTTAGTGTGTAGTGTGTGCGTGTGTGTTTTGTGTATATGTGCACACGTGTATGTGTATGTGTTAGTATGTGGTGTGTATGAGGGTACGGGTGTGTGTATCAGTGCGTGTGTATATTTGTGTATTAGCGGTGTATATATGTGAGTGTATACATGTATGTGTTACAGTGGTTCAACTGGAGTCGTGTTTAGGGAAGACCTGGGTTCGTGTTCGCTGTGGACCCGATACGCAGGCGATTCAAAGGCCAACCCACGAGTCAATTCGGAGATCCGGACCGGTCCATGCAGTGAAAACCCGGTGGTGATTCGACCCAAAATGGCGTCATTTCAAGTGTGTTTCTTTGTTACTTTATTGCGTATTTCAATCTTGTTTCGAGCGAGTGTTTATCTCATTAGTACATTTTATTATTATTTAAATATTGTCGTGCATGTTTGATTCTTTATAAATTATTTTTAATATGTTAATTACCCTTCGTGTTCAATTATCATACACACTCGTTAATCCCAGTTTATGTTCGCATTATACATATTAAATGCAAACTAAATACCATTGTAAGTAGTCATCTTGCTTATTTGCATTAATGTATATTAAATTGTTATCATTTCATGTGAGCATATTTTATGCATGTATTCATTATTATTTAGTTATATTAAGTATTTTATCCTTTTTAAATGAATTATACATATTATTGTTGTCCTAAACATCATAATATCACCCGAAAAACTTGATTGATTATACATGACATCTACCTAAAAACTTACTGTTCATGTCACTAAAGTCGCTGAAAAAATATTGTTATACGGTAACAACATCGGTTTGCTTATCATGTTCACTGACCATGTATCCTGATTACACTGCTGATGTTATTACTATTGCCATCACTGAGTTATCAGTCTAGGTGACATGTACATTATTTGATCTTGATAATCTGAATAACATGATATTAAACAACTTACATTGGGATTGGGGAAATTGATGGAAGAGACGTCTATATTTTGGATGGATGTAGGATATAGGTTGCGCAACCGAAAGAAGGTTCTACTGCAGGGTTCCCGTGGGGTGACTAACACCCCGTCCTATTCATGTTCTTGTTCCTGTTATACATGTTATTCATGTTACCTGACTTGTTATACATGTTACATGATTACTTTACGGTAGGACCTGTTTCAGCGCTAGGAGTCTGGGTCGTGGTCTAGGGTATGTACGGGACCCACTTAAAACACAAACAATATCTTCAGCCGATCAATTTCAATAACATAGGATCATGATTGACATGTATAATAGGCGTAGTATGAGATGCGTCTATTACAGTGACAATTGGTGTTCGCTGACATAATTAATGACAAAACTGAATCTTAGATTAGCATTGTAGACACTTGATACATACATGTTATGATAGACACCTGACTGTACTCATGACCTGACATATGATATTATAACAAATTAATCTCAATATTTTTCAAGTTATGTATTGTATGTTACTGTAATACTTGGGATATATTGATTAATGTTGTATTGTATTATCTCCTTATTGTCGTATTATTCATGCTATTTTTCTTATTCAGTACACTTTCATGATAATATCATAGTACGATCACACGATGTATGCATGTGCATCATTCCCTCATTTTACACTCATCGGGAGTTCTGACTCTCTGGATTTGCACATCCAAGTATATGTGTATTTCTTTTATTAAGCAGGTATCTGAGAAGATCATGTGTATCTGAGGAATATAGAGTCTCTTTGCTTGGTCACCGAATTCTTTGATACAGTTCATGTCTTTCTTTTCATCCTGTTGACTTTCTTTGATTCTCTATAGTTTGGACTCCATGTTTATTCTATTGATTTATTCATAGAATAATGCTATCATTGTGTAGGAATTATATGTTGTATTGCAGTGATATTATAGTTAGTTCATATAGCTTGTTCAAGTCACTTTAGGCTTAGCGTGTATACGTGGGGTATTTTCCTCGCGTATATATGTCGCCGACTCTCGTCGCGTCTCCGCTCCAGTGTATTTTTAAAGTATGGTGTGACAGATTTTTTTTTTTTTTGGTATCAACGGACCAAGTTCATGCCTATGACCCGAGACGAGTTATATTTACACTGCAGTAAACATATAATATTTACAGTAATATTCACAGAATGGTATTGACTCCACTTGAGAATCAGCAATCTTTTCTATAAAAATCTATCTCTTCAATCTTTTGATATTTTTTATTTCAACTTTCCTTCTAGAGTGATTTGGACTTCTTCCTTGATTTTTATATTCTTCTCGATTCATTTTACCCTATTTTGTCTCTTAGAACCAGCCGTCGTATCCGATCGACGACAGAGATCAGAGCGCGCAACAAAAGCGTGATGAACCCATGAGGCAGTGAGAAGCAACTTGGAAGCTTTATTTTCTCCCTTATTATTATTATTTATTTTCTGCTTTATTGAAATTTTGAGGACAAAATTTTTGTTAAGGTGGGTAGAATGTAATACCCATATTTTATAATATATGATAATAATATTTTAACGTGTATATAAAATTTTTACTAATTATTATTTATTTTCTGATGAGGATTATTATTATTATTAGTTCTTATTAGCTACTAGTATCATTAGTTATGATGATTTTTATATGTAATTTTCATTAATTAATATTGTTTATATTAATATTATTTTCCTTTTCATCTTCTTCCTTTTTCTTTCTTCTCTTTTCATCCAACCCAATTCCACTCTTATCATTTTATTTCTATGTGAAGCCTAGCCCATCAACTAAGCCCACATATTTTCTTTTCTATTTCTTTAGTTCATTTTCCTTTTCTTTTCATGCTAATCCCAATCCAAGCCCATCTAACCCAAGCCATTACTTTCATTTTATTTTCATATTATTTTCTTTTAATTTAGAAGCCCAAAACCCAATAGCCCGTTAACCTATAACACAAATCCTGTCCTAATAATCCTAATTCAAATCCTAACTAATCCTAATCTAAACTAATCCCCACGTTCTCAACAACTACCAATAATCATCTCCTTGACTCTAATCCTCTTCATTTCTTCCCAAACACACCCTGCATGCCCCCTCCTTCCCCTTCTCGCGCCACCCCTCCATGGCAGCCGACCTCACGGCCCGCACACACCGAGGCCCAACCCCGTGCGCGCCTCTCGCCTGGCCAAGCTCCAATAGCTCCCTCCTATCTTTTTCTTCCACCCAGCCGCCCGTGTGTCCTTCTTGGCTGCAGACCAGAGCCGCATCACCACCAAGCTTCGCGTGCACCATCTCCGTGCTGCCCTCGAGGCCCAACCCAACTCCCGCATTTGCACCTCTCATGGCTGCTGCCCAACCCCCCTTGGCGCCTCGGAGCTCTCCTCCCCTCGGTCTCCCGTCGTGCTCTAATCTCCATCTCCCCATCTCCATCGAGCACAACCGACACCACCACGAACCCCGCCGGACCCTCGCAGACTATTCTCCTCCTCCGCAAGATCCACCGGAGCTCCAACGTCTAGGCTGTGTGCTCCCCCATGGCTGAACACCTCCTTGCTCAACCCATGGCCGAGCCTTTCTTTTCTCACTCTCTCAAGTTTTCCCCTCTCCTTTCTCTCTGTATATTAATATGTATGGGTATGTTTGTGTCTGGGTGTGTTTGTTATTGTGTGCATGTGTATGTATAGTGTGTAGTGTGTGAGTGTTGTGTGTTGTATTTGGGTGATGTATTTGGGTGTACAGCGTGGACGTGTATGTTGTCGCGTACTTTTGACTGTGTAAATAGGTGTATGTTAGTGTGTAGTGTGTGTTTTGTGTACGTATGTTAGTATGTGGTGTGTATGTGTGTACGTGTGTGTATATCAGTGCGTGTATATTTATGTATTAGTGTGTGTGCATATGTGAGTATATATATGTATGTGTTACAGTGGTTCAACCGGGTCGTGTTTACGGAAGACCCAGGTTCAGGTTCGCTATGGACCTGACACGCAGGCGATTTGAAGACCAACCCACGAATCAATTTGGAGATCCGGACCGGCTCATGCAGTGAAGACCCGGTGGTGATTTGGACCCAAAACCGCGTCATTTCGAGTGAGTATTCTTTTATTACTTTATTGTATATTTCAGTCATGTTTCGAGCAAGTGTCTATCTCATTAGTACAGTTTATTATTATTTAAATCCAATCATGCATGTTTGGTTCTTTATAAATTATATTTGATATATTAATTACCCTTCATGTTCAATTATCATACACACTTGTTAATCCTAGTTTATGTTTGCATATATACATATTAAATGCAAACTAAATACCGTTATGAGTAGTCATCTTGTTTGTTTGCATTAATGTATATTGAATTGTTATCATTTCATGTGAGCATATTTTATGCATGTATTCATTATTATTTATTTATATTAAGTATTTTTACCCTCTTTAATGAATTATACATATTATTGTTGGTCCTGAACATCATGATATCACCTGAAAGACTTGATTATAAATGACATCTACCTCAAAATCATACTATTCATGTTACTAAAGTCGCTGGGAAAATATTATTATACGGTAACAACATCGCCCTGCTTATCCTGTTTACTGACTATGTATCCTGATTACACTATTGATATTGTTACCGTTGCATCACTGAGTTATTCCAGTCGTCTAGATGACATGTACATTAATTGATCTTGATAATCTAAATAACATAATATTAAACAACTTACATTGGGATTGAGAAAATTAATAGAGAAGACAATGTATGTACTTTGGGTGAATGCAGGAAATAGATTGTGCAGCCAAAAGAGGGTTCTACTGTAGGATTTCTATGGGGTGACTGACACCCCGTCCTGTTCCTTTTCTTGTTCATGTTATACATGTTACCTGACTTGTTATACATGTTACCTGACTACCTTGTGGTAGGGCCTGGTTTAGTGCCAGGAGTCTGGGTCGTAATCCCGGGTATGTACGGGACCCACTTAAAACATGTACAATATCTTCAACAGATCAGTTTCAATAATATAGGACCATGATTGACATGTGTAGTAGGCTTAGTATGGGATGTGTCTCCTACGGTGACAATTGGTGTTCGCTGACATAATTAATGACAAAACTAAATCTTACATTGGGAATGTAGACACTTAATCCATACAGGTTATGATAGACACCTGATTATACTCATGACCTGACATATGGTATTATAATAGATTAATCTCATTATGATTCAAGTTACGTATTGTATGTCACTGTAATACTTGGGATATATTGATTGATATTGTATTGTACTATCTCCTTATTACCGTATTATTCATGTTATTTTCCTTATCCAATACACTTTCATGATAGTATCATAGTATGATCTCACGATGTATGCATGTGCACCATTCGCTCATTTTATACTCTCATCGGGAGATCTGACTCCCTGAATTTGCACATCCAGGTGTACGTGTATTTTTCTACTGAGCAGATATCCGAGAAGATCATGTGTATCTGAAGAGTACGAAGTCTCTTTGCTTGGTCACTGGATTCATTAGTACAGTTTATGTCTTCCTTTTAATCATGTTGACTTCATTTGATTCTCTATAGTTTAGACTCCATGTTTATTCTGCTGATTTTTTATAGAATAATGCTATCATTGTGTATGAATTATAAGTTGTATTGCAGTGATGTTAATAATTATAGTTGGTTCATATAGCTTGTTCAAGTCACTTTAGGCTTAGTGTGTATACGTGGGGTATTTTCTCGCGTATATACGTCGCTGACTTTCGTTGCATCTCCGCTCCAGTATATTTTGAAAAGCGGGGCATGGCAGTGAAAAGAGATCTCCCGGGTGCTGAAGCCCGATTTTATCTTTATCCCTTAAAATCCTAATTTTTTCTCTTTCTTCCTTTCCCTTCTCGTATTACATCATTTAGTATAAGAGCAAATTCCTGTTCTTTTTTTCCTCAACAAAAAATTCTTCCTTCACGGTGTTTGTTGTTCATCTTCTTCCACCAGATCTCCTACTTCATCCATTCGCCGGAGTCTACCGTCGGAGTCATCTCCGTCGTAAAAAAAATACCACCTAGCTTCTCGCTGGAGATCCCTCGACTCCCTCCAACCCTCACCGGACCACCACGAGCGCTAACGACCCCCACAACAACAACCAAACTCCCAGATCTCGTCGCCTCCGCACCCTCGGCTGCCGCCGCCTTCTTCTGACTTTACCAAGCCATGTCTCTGCCAGATTCGCCTCCAGTTCAGCCTACCAACTCCGTCGACAAATCCACCTCCAGTTCCCGTGTCGTCGTCACTGTCGTCTTCATCACCTTCTTGCATTTGCCGCCTCGTCGAGCCCCGCCAACATAGTTGCCACATGTTGCTGCCTTTATCTGTCACCGCCTTCATCTGTCACCGTCGCCGCTATCTGGGTGAACCGAACCCTTGTTGGCCCAAAGGCCTTCCACTCTAGTTTTGATGATGATTAACTCATGTAGTTATGTGTACTAATTATCTTGTGATTTCAGTTTCAGATCTCTAATCAAGATATTAGTGGTGATTAGCTTCAACAAGATAGTTTGAAAGCTTTCACATGATGATTCAAGAGCCCGAGCGTCAAAGATCATATATAGCACTCTTTGGAGTCGAGCTCGGTGAATCAAGTTTTGGATCGAGTCGGCTTGGAGATTGCGCTCTACAAGAAGACATCGGTACCATAGTTTAGTTTTGTGTTTAGATCCAAATTGTAAAGATTAGAATAGTATGATAAGCTCAAGTTCACAACACACACGGTTCATGTTTTGAATATTGGTTTTCGGTTTTTCCGTTTTTGGTTTAACCGATCTTGGTTTCATGAATAGATAGATCAAAACAAGTTTACATGGTTTAGTGTATATTAGATTTGTTCTATATACATGCATGCTTCAACTACTTAGACAAACTTAATTTGATATACCTATTCATGTGTTTTAGGTTTTGTGTTTTAACAAAACTTATTTTTGGAATTAAAGACAAAAACTATGATATGTATATGTTTCATGTATATTGGATTTCTATCCATATGCATCATGCTTCAAAGTGTTTAAATATCATGTTTTTGTATTTCAATGAGTTTTAGGAAAAATTAGATTTCCTATTGAAAAATACATGTTTGGTAAAATACAGTTTTTGGTTTTTGGTAAAAATGATAAGATACAAAAATAGTTCAAATTGCATGATATTTGAGTTGAAATTTGTATTACAAGTTTGTATATCAATATAAAATGAGAAACTATTTTTGTGGATTTTTGGAGGTTTTATGGAAATTTATTAGATAATAAATAACATGTTTTTGCTGACCAGAACAGCCACTGCCAGGCTAGGTCGGTCGACCGGACGGTCGACCGCACCAAGTAGCCGGTCGACCGTAGCGGTCGACCGACGTGCACGGATATGTGCACGCTGGCTGCCTCATGGGCGCCGGTCGACCGCACGGGCGACCGACTGCATGCAGGCAAGTCTCTGTTTGTTTCGGTCGACCGGCAGCTGGCAACGGTCATAATTTAACCGTTGGCCGGTCGACCGACCGGTCGACCGGTAATGCATTTTTTGGCAGATTTGGCTGCCAACGGCTATATTTTTCTGGGGGCTATAAATACCCCATTAATGGCCAGTTTTCTCTAAGATTTTTTGTGCGAATTTTTCCTTACTCTCTGGTGTTTTCACAGCAATCAAAAGAAGTTTTGGGATTTAAATTGAACAATCTATTTGGTGTTTTTGCTAGGGTTTGGAAATTCAAAGAAAAGGGTTTTGGGGAAAAAGAGTTTTGATTCAACTTCTATATCTTGGTTTCAATTTTTCCCAAGGATTTTCTTTGTGATTTTGATTTCTATTCCATTGGTTTTCTCCACATTTGAGCTACATCTACTATCTTATTCTATAGGATTTTTGTGTGGGAAAAGAGATTGTTTGTGGTTGAAATATACCACCAAGTTGTAAACCCTTGCTTTGTGATATCCCTCTTTGGTAGAGGTTGATTTGGGTTGGCTCCCTCTTTGGTAGAGGTTGAGATTGTGTTTTTGCTCCCTCTTGGTGAGGTGGAGTTTGTATTGAGTTGTAATCCCTCAAGTTGTGAGGTGATTGTTTGTTGGCTTGGAGTTGTGCCTCAAGGAGGAGGTTGAGTTTGTAAGGAGAGGAGTTGGGTACTCCTTGTAATTGTTATTGCCCCAAATTCTCGGTGGAGGTTCCCTTTGTGGGAGTCCTTTGTGGACAAGCTAGTGGACTTTAAATCCTTCTCGGTGAAGGCGGGGATGTAGAGCTGGGTGCTCGAACCTCGAAACATATCTTGTTGTTTGCGCTTGATCCCTTGACTCTTACTCTATCTCTCTCTCTCTTTACTTTGGGCCTTGCATCATTTCACATTGTTCATTCATACTTATATGCTTGGCTTGGTTGTGTGTGCATCACTTGTTGCTTGCATCTTGTGTAATTGCAATTAATTTTAAATTCCGCATTTAGTTCACTAGATTAGCATTATCACCTATTCACCCCCTTCTAGGTGATTTACAACCCTCAAGTTCGATCAAAGAGGAGAAGCTAGTGAAGAGGGTTCAGGTTTAAAAGAAACCAGGTTCAATTTAAACCCGATATCACAGGGTTTAGTTAAATCCGGATCTCAAGCGAGTTCAGTCTAATTCAGACCCGACTCGACCCAGAGACTCGACCCAGATCTGACTTGAGTCGTGCTGACGTCAGTAGCTCAAAGCTAACGTCATCAGCTCAAGACGAGCCGACTAAGCCGCAGAGCCGCCTCCCTAGCCTTGCTGAGCTACCAAACTGTGTTCTGCCGCTAACGTCAGTAGAGTCGTGCTGATGTCATTGGCTCACCTGAGCCGCCACTGTACACAGCAGTTGTACATTGACATTCACGTTTTAGGCCCGTTCAGAGTCCGATCGAGTTCTATCTGAAGCGTTGAATTCGCAGCTGAGTCCGGAGTTGCTGGAAAGATTTCATAGCCTTTGAGCAGAAGATCAAATCTCCATGAGCTCCTGTTTGATGCCAATTCGGTTCCTGCAATAGTCCAACAACATTTCAGGACCCGTTCGGAGTCCAATTCAAGTTCTTTTTGAAGTGTTAAGTTTATAACTGAGCCCCATAGTCGATATGGAAGAGAACGTCAATCGCATGCTAGAAAAACTTGACATCATCCTTAGACTAGCTCAGGATTGCAATTCCACATTAAAAAAGATAGAGTCACGAGGCGAGAGTTGACACATCAATAGTGTCCCTAGTGATGATGTTAAAGAATTAGAAGTTGTTGATGAGGCTGAACCAAAGCCAGATCCAGAGCCAGAAATTGTTGATGATCCAGAGCCAGAGCCAGAGCCGGATCCAGAAGTTGTTGATGTGCCGGATCCAGAGCCAAAAGTGAAAGTCTCTTATTGAGACCCATGTAGACTTTCTAGCAAAGCCTATCATGGAGCTATTATAGTTTTCGCCAGCTATGAGGGTTTCCTTATCCCTGAGACCGTCTAACGTGTACGATCCATTGCAGATCTTCTTGAATGAGGCAGGTTCATAAGAGTGTGGCATCGTGCTATATGGTTTAGTTTTCAGTGAAGCTGATGTGAGTTGTTTTGTTGCATTTTCCTACTCGAGCTATCTCCAACTGTGATCGATTTGTCACGAAAGCTAGTTCTACCTCCACCAACGTGGCTCAGACATGATGCATCAGTGTTGCTTCCCCGACCACCATCTTGACCTGATTGATGCGAGATGTGATACAGTTCTACCTGACCGTGTCTGTTACCTGTTACTAATGCATTCACTGGAGATGTATTCTTTAAGCCGGGGAGAATGATGGGAATCACTCTAACTATTATTTAGTAGTCTCCTTTTTAGTTATTTTATTTAGTGTGTTTTTAGTCCATATCGGTTATGATGAGGAAGTCTACGTTGTAGGAGCCCATATAAGGCGAAGGCTTGTAGTTGATTATTCAAACTATAATGAATTGATTAAAATAAAATCTCGATTAGAATGCTGAAGTCCTTTTCAAATTTGAATTTTTGGATGGCGATGTGCAGAGTGGAAGAGAGATCTCCCGGATGCTGAAGCCCGAATTTATCTTTATCCCATCAAGAACCTTAATTTCTTCCCTCCTTTTCCCTTTCCCCCACCTTGTATTACATCAAATAATATACTTCAATTTTGAATGCCTGTTGGACGTTTCTTTGGCACATTTATGAAGCCTACCATACATTTATTCATACACAATACACAATGAGACATGTATGCAGTTCCATTTATGTATTAAAGACCGGAAAAAAGAGGTCAAAATATTTGAGTTATATAAAACTACAACAATTTTAGGATAGGTCTTGATCAAAATTGAGATGCATTAAGTTATTTAATAAAAAGATTAGAAGCGAGACCCAAGGCTATACAAAGTCATCAAAATATATGATAAAACACTGGAGATATATATCTTAGCTCATTATTAGAAATGTGTGCGCGCAGTTATGCATGCCTGTGTGTGCATGTGTTTGCAGATATATTCATTACTCTCCATCCCTGTTTTATACACATCACACTTATAACACACACACACACACACACATGACAAAGCATACTTGTTAGCAAGAAATGTCTGATGCATATGGAGACTAACAAATCTTTACAAGAAAATGCTGGAAATACTTTAGATATCAAAATCATTTACCTAAAAGTTAAAAAGCTGAATGAACCTAATTGCAATTTAGTCTCTGTCACACATCACCACCAGAACAAGAATTATGATTACTTTCAATTTGTCAACAAAAAGAGAATTCACCTAAAAGTAAAAAAGATGAATGTACTTTATTGCAATTCAGTTTCTGTCTCGGATATCACCTGAACAAGTTTTGCAAATTTATCTCTGAGAATGAGAATTAGAATTTCTTACCAACCCTTCCAAGATCTACACATTTATTTTCTCTAAAATGAGCGTTGGTAGTCCTGGACGATCTACCATATTGCCACTAAAGCCTACAAGCAGCAGACTGCATTTTCCTGCTCAGAATGCAAGATATATTATATTAAAATTCAAACCTAATTTTCCTATATAAGTGCAGGACAAATTGCCATGTTTGTTTGGTATATTTGTTAAGCTATATGTAACTAAAGTCCATCCTTTTGACTTCCTTGTCTATGTTCATTTAAGAAAATCTAGCATGCTAAGTTAGACTAAAGTAAATTTACCCAACTGTAGATATTCTAAACATATTAAAACTGATTAAAACAGGTTCATTTCTACTAGAGAAATAACAAGTGAGTGCTTTCTGGAAAAATGACGTCATGTTTATGCATTCTGTTAGCACATGAACTCAAAGCATAATCACTTCGTTAGAGATAGGTCAATATATAGAGTACGGTGAATATAGGTAATGGACCTAAAGCCCAATAACCCAATAACAAATATCCACATTAACACTCCCCCTCAAACTGGAGCATAGATATCTATCATGCCCAACTTGCTACATAAGTTTAACAAAACATCTGAGGTGAAGCCACTTTGGTAAGAAGATCTGCCAACTGCTTCGAAAATGGTGTGAACGGTTGGAGGGGGGACCACCTTTTTTATCCAAGCATCTCTGACCAAATGACAATCAATCTCAATGTGATTGGTCCTCTCATAAAATACAAGGTTCTAGGCAATATACATTGCAGACTAATTATCACAATGCATAAGCATGAGTCCTGATTGTTTAAAATCAAGCTCCATTATTAGATTCTTCAACCACAACATGTCGCAAGTAATATGAGCTATAGCTCTATATTCAGCCTTTGCAGTAGATTAAGATACCACATCTTATTTCTTACTCTTCTAAGTCACAAGATTTTCTTCAACAAAGATGCAATACCCAGTGGTAGATTTTCTATCTCCCTTACCAGCAGCATAACCAGAATTAGAGTACCCTGAAATATGTACATGTTCATATTTCTTGTACAACAGATATTTTCCTCGAGAGCTTTTCACATAACCCTGAGTATAACTTTTGGCAACATGTTTGGCCTTGTACCGATCTGCCGATCTATCTGGGCGATACTTTAAAGTATAGACCCAGCAACAATCCACAACAACATTTGTGGGTGCAGAGACTAACTCCTAAGTTTCTCGAGAAACAGTAACATTCATCTCCTCATCCATGGCCTGCTTCCAGACAGATACCAATATAGCCTCCTCATATGACCTGGGTATAGATACAGAGGATAAAGACAGGGCAAACTAGTGCAAAGAGGGAATAAGATGATCATAGAAAATAAAATAGGAGATAGGATGATCAGTACAAGATCGTTTACCTTTGCGGAGGGCAATAGAAACATCAAGATCAGAGATAGATACTGATGGCTGAAGAGGTGGACCATCCACTGGAAAGGTGTCGGCCGGAACTCGTTCAGAGTTGGAAACTTTTTGTCAATAAGTGTAGACGTATCTAAAATTTTGAATATGCTTTGATGCAGGCTGCTCTATAGTATGTACCTGTGACACTGGTGAAGGGACATCAGAAACATGAGTAAGATCGGGCAATGGAACAGACAGTGGAGGGAAAATAGACTCTAATGTAGGAAGTGGACTGTGTGCAGAGAAGTATGGAACAGACTCAAAGAACGTAACATTAGCATATAAAATACTTCTTGTTGGAAGGACTGTAGCACCAATATCCTTTCTGAGTTCTAGAATATCCAACAAAAACACATTTGATAGACCGAGTACACAGTTTATCCAAACCAAGAGACAAGTCCAGAACAAAACACGTACATCAAAAACACGAGTCATGAAAAAGACACTCTTGTTAGGATAAAGACACGAAAAAGGGATTTTACTATGAAAAACTGAGGAAGGCATCTTATTAATCAAATGACATTCACTTAACACAGCATCAATCCACAAATACTTCAGAACATGCATATGAATCATCATGGTTTTAGCAACATTTAGGATGTATCTGTGTTTGCATTCAGCAACGCTATTCTGTTGGGACGTGTGAGTGCAAGAGATTTGATGAATAATTTCATTCTTAGAACAAAAAAGAGACACATTATTTTTCATATATTTTAATGCATTAACAGTACAAAGCATATAAATAGAGGTAGAAAACTGAAATTTTATTTCATTATGAAAAAGTTCAATGACACTAGCAATTTCAGACCTCTCTTTTAGCAAATATAGCCAAGTCATATGCAAGAAGTCAATAATAAAAATTAGAAAATATCTAAAACTTTTAAATGAAGGCACATGACTAGAACCCCACACATCAGAGTGAACTAACTCAAATGCAAAACTACTAAAGTTATTGACTCGATTTGAAAAGAGACACGATGATGTTTGCCCAACTCATAAGACTCACAACTTAGGGTAGAGAAAAAAGACTCAACAGAAACTACTGATTGAAGCTTCTGTAATGAGGGATGACCAGACGCTAGTGCCAGAGTAGAACAGAATAATGCTGACCTGAAGTCAGTATGGGACAATAGTACATGCCTCCTCTCTCACGACCGAACCAATCCTCTTATCAGGTCCTGAAAGACACAGTAAGAAGAAAAAAGGTTATACTGCAGTTATTTTTAGTAAATTGGCTGATTGATAATAAACTTACAGAAAATTTTAGAATATATAACACATTTATTAAATTCAAAGATAAAGTAGCCTGAACTGTCCCATCACCAAGAACAGAAGACTGTGTGCCATCAACAATGTTGATAGAAGAAAATTTATTTGAAAGATATAAAGAGGTAAATTTGTTTTTAATATCTGTCATGTGAGACGAGACTCCTGAATCTAATATCCAAAATCTATGAGGAGAGGCAATATAGGTATCCATACCTAAAGAGGATACATGAGTTAATAAATGACCAGTCTGAGAGAATTCGAGCTGACACAACCTGTCATACTCGTCTCGTGATAACACCATAGTGGAGGCTCTAGAAAGACCAAAGGAAGTGCCGACAAACAAGAAGCATTATCACCAGATAGCCAGGATGGAGGAGCAATAGAGAACAAGAAAATTGAAGCATTTGACATTGCAGCTAGTTATAGAATCACCAGAAACAGCCAGTGATAGTATGTAATCAACTAATAAATCCGGGTACAATTGATTTAGTTACCAGATGGAGATATAGGAAGCCTCTACGTGATCTGGTTAGCAATTTAGAGCAGTATAGTGATTTGTTGGGGGCTGTAGTTGTACGATAGGTCTATACAGCCTTTGGCACGTGTAAGGGAGAGGAAGAAGTTTCCGAGTGCGTCAAAGCCAGTGGAAGGCCACTGAAGGTAACAAGTGAGTCACAAGCCGCAATGGAAATGAAGAAGGTCGTCACAGGAAAACAAAGTTCTGAGAAGCTCCGCTGGGGGTCGGGGAGCCGCAGTGTCGGGGGCGTCGACGGGGCCTCACGGTTTCTTGAAAGTTTCTCGTCGAGTGGTCACGACTTCCAGGGAGGTGTCGACGAGGCCTCATGATGACCTGGGAATTATCGCGAGTGACAAGGGGATCGATAGGGCCTCATGGTGGCTTGATCAGGAGTTGTTGTCGAGGTCGGAGAAAAACTGCAAGATCATGCAAACATGAAGAAGGTCGGTGAGATCTATCGGAGATGGAGGCGGTGAAGGACTGCGTCGACAAAGATGGGGCAGCGAAGGAAGTTGTCGATGAAGCTTGTGGCGATCGTCGATGAAGCGTGTGGCGTCAATGGCGTTAATTGATTCGTCAATTGATGAAATCTGGTGAGGCATCGATCGATAGAGTCAGCGATCAGAGATGGGTTATGCGGTGGAGAAGAAAGAGAGTAAAAGAAAGAACTAGGTTTAGAAAATTAGTGCTCTGATACCATGTTAGCACATGACCCAAAGCATAATCACTTCATTAGAGATGGGTCAATATATAGAGTACATTGAATATGGGTAATGGACCTAAAGCCCACTAACAAATATTCACATTAACACATTATATAAGTCATTCAGGAGATGGGACAAGTACCATAAACAAAAATAAAGTAAAATTAAATTAAAAGGAAAAGATTAAGTCAAGGGGCTCATCATACATTGCAAATCAATGTTATTATGAAGCCACAAAGGCGCCCAGGATGAAAAAACTATAAAAAATTTAAACACCCCCCACCCCGCCCCAACCCGCAAACAAATTTATCAGGCGCAATTTGTCAATGTAATGGTTGGATGAAAACAAATTTATAATTCTCATAAAGATAATCAATAAACTTGCAATAGACAAGACTAAAGCCAGAAACTAATAGATAGACAACCAAGCATTATTATATAGTATATATACAAGATTGATGCAAAGAAAATATGAATTCGGTCTAAAGAATGGCGTTGTCGAACCGCCCCTTCATCAAGCATTGCCAAAGGCAATCCTCGTATTGCATATAAGGGGAAAATTGCACAATCAGCCAAGTTAGTATAAGAGTATACTTGTCTGTAAATCTTCAACACATTACTGACATCATCCAAGCAGGCCTTTTAACCACCACAAAAGTTGGTATAAGGGACCTTTCATCGCCGGGGGGGGGGGTTACACTCCTCTCAGGGTCGGCAGGGAGGCTAGTCTGAAGTGAGGCTCCAGACAGCAATGAGGCCACCAGAGTGGACGACGATGATGACAATGAAGAGTTTAATGGGATAGGGCGCTTCCGCTAGTCTCCAACGAAGCAATTGCCACTTTTACGGTGTATTTGGCCATTGGAAGATCAGTTGTCCCACGAGCTTGGTGTGCTTCGAATGCCGGCGACCGGAGCACATTGCCAGGCCGTGTCCCTTTAGGTAGGCGAGCAAAGGTGACAAGCTTTGGTAGAGGGAGTCAGTGGTGAAGGAACACACTACTAGAAAACAACTAAATTGCGGTGAAAAATTGCGTCGAAAAATAATTGGACACACAATTTGCATCGAAAAATCACAAATTCGACGCAATGTGTAAAAAATAAGCACTTATTTGCTGATAATAAAAAAATCATAATGTTGCGTCAAAAATTCGATGCTAAATATTATATATAAAAAAAGAAATTATAAAGGTGCATCGATTTTTTGACGCAAAGCGTACAACATTGCGTCGACTTTTCGACGCAAACTAAATAATTATCGCAAAAAGTTTTGGTGGAACTTTGCACGAGAATATACCATCGAATATTAGACGCAATGTTTTCAATTTGCGTCGGACATTCGACGCATAATATATTGCGTCAAAAATTTGACGCAATCTGTAGATCTTATTAGGTCAAATTTTCCCCAATTCTCCCCTTTCTTCCCACTCCTCTCTCTCGATCGGAGCTGCCTCCTCCCTCCCCCATCTCTCCCCCTGGCCTCCTCCCTCTCTCCGGCCTCCTCCCTCCCCGGCCGGTCCACTCCCACCCTCGGCCTCCCCCTCTGCCCGACCCACTGCCTTACCTGGCCTCCCCCTCCGCCCCGCCTCCCCCTCCCACCAGCCTCCTTCCTCCCCCAACCCACTTCTACCACCGACCTCCCACCACCAGCCTCCTCCCTTCCGGATTGGGTAATTTCTCTCCCCCTTTATTATTTATTTTAATAGTTTTCTATTAGATTCATTTTCTTTTATTAGTTTTTTTTCCCTCTCCTTCCTAGTAGGTTATTTGTTAGTATTAGCTTCTTGATTAAGGTTTTTAGATGCTCATGTTATTATGGTTTCTGTTGGATTTGTTATTAATCATTGAAATCATGTACCACTTGTTAATACGATACTATTGATTAGGTTAAAACTTGTTTATATGATCTCATTGCTGAAATTTTACAAGTTCGAGTATGCATTTGTCAAGCCTTGATTGGTAGAGATTCCTACGGGATTTTGATTATGATTTTTGCGGATTGAGATGTCAAACAATTAGGCATTTTAATTAGCATGTAGATTGTTGTTTTATATGTTCATTTGCGTCAATTTCCACCAAAAGATTCCACATCTATGCTGAGTGAAAACCTTTTTCCATTTAACATTAGAACACACTAATATGCACCATAAACATGGACACGGACATGTTTAGCACGGACACGAATATGGGACAAAGATAGGAACACGGACACGAACATGAATACAGATACGGATGCAGAGATGTTTATAAAGCATGAATATGGGACATGGGTGTCGGACAAGACACAGACATGCATGGACATTAGACACGACAAAATTCAAAAAAAAGGATACGAACACGTGCATGGACACAGACAAAGATACAGGCACAAGACATGAGACACGGACATGTTTATGAAGCAAAAAGGACACGAACACAGACATGGACATAGACAGAGATACGAACACAGGACATGGGACACGGACATGTTTATGAAGCACGAACACAGACACGGGATATGGAAATGGACACGGACATGTAACACGAGACACTAACATGTTTATAAAGTACGGACACGAATACATACATGGGACACGACGGTCAAACACGACACGGACATGCACGGACACGAGACCCAACAAAATCCAAAAAAAGACGGGTGTCGGACACGACACGGGACACGACATAAACTATAAAATATCATAAGTTTATAACAAAATTCTAAAAAAGATCATAATTTCACAAGTAATGCTAAACAAATCTAAATCAATTACCCGACCCAATAAACTCAAAATTCTCTTTCAACAAATCACGTACATTACATGTCTTATAACTTTTCTCTGATACAAATAACTTGTGGATCTTGAACATATGGTCTTCATAAACATTTTGTTCACATCAACAGTTAATTTGTATTATTAGTGGTTATTACAAGTAATGTAGGGCGGCTGTTGGATTGTCCGTTTGGACAAGTTTGAGATTACATTGTCAAGTTGGAAACTGTATACATGTGTGTATTTTGACTAAATATTTCGGTAGTATCTTCCTTTGTTCTCTGGGCCACAACTACCCGACATGGATCTGGAGAACACGGGAGAGGTGTTACTGAAATTTAGTCAAAATACATATATATCTCCAACTACACAATGTAATTCTTAATGGGATAGGACCTATCACTCTTAATTGAATCCTACTGTGACATTTCATAAATCTTAAAATCTAACTGAGACCCTAAACACTAATCCTAACTTAAATCTAACTCTAATCACAATATACAATTAATTAACATATTTACTACTTGTGTAACAATGTCTATCCTGCAGTAAACAATAAAGTGGGACAAGAGTTGAGTACACTTGGAAAAAAATAAATGTGAAATACAGACACGATTGTGAAGAGTTTATAAAATTGGCTTTTGTTCATTCCGCCATTAATAATAAAATAAGTTCTTTGTGTAGGGATTGTAAGAACAAAAAAAATGATTGATAAGGACAACGTGACATTCCATTTACTAACTAAGAGGAGGTATTAAGATCACGCTCGTCTTGAGCGGTGTCATTTGAATAATGAACCAAGACAACATCCTCCACCAAATAAAAATGATAGTGATGACCAGGGCCCTGGTGATGGTGTCTACTATGGTGGTGTTGACTATCACGATCTTGTAAGTTCACTTTTACATAATCTCGTCGATGAGGGCTCCAGTGATCCGATCGGCGGTGACCCAACTGATGCTCCTCCCTCGGAGACGAATGATTTTCGTAAAAGGTTAAAGAATTACATACTCTACTATACCCAGGCTATAAGAACTATTCCATATTGTCATTCATAATAAAGTTGTACCTCATCTAATTAAGAGGTAAGATGAGCGACGTCATATTTGGAGAGACGTTACATTTATTGAAGAATACATTCCCTGACATAAACATATCAGACTCGTTCTACGAGACTAAGAAACTTATTAGAGCATTGTGGTGTAATTACAAGAAGAATGATGCGTGCCAAAAGGATTGTATGTTGTTTTGAAAGCGAGACGATAACTTGGATGCTTGCAAGGTGTGCAATGATCCTAGATGAAAACCTAGCAAGGCTTCTTCGTTGGAAAAACGAAGAAAAAAGTATCTAAAAAAGTTCTAAGGCATTTTTTATTGATTCCAAGGTTCCAAAAACTCTATGTGATGGAGCACCGCAAAGGACATGAGGTGGCATGCGGAGCATCGTGATGATGGAATCCTAAAGCACTCTGCTGAGATGCATGGAAAGATTTCAACAAAAAGCATGTGGAGTACTCGCTGGATACGCATAATGTCAGGCTAAGGTTGGCTACCGACGGGTTCAATTTAGTTGAAAATATGAATATCAATTACAGTACATGGCCCGTCATTTTAATGGTTTACAACTTGTCTAGGGGATTGTGCATGCATCAGTCTTATATAATGATGTCACTGCTTATTGAGGGTCTTACAAGTCCAAAACACAACATCGACGTCTACTTGCAGCCACTAAGAGAGGAGTTGAATATATTATGGGGTCCAGGGGGATGCGTCCACGAAATAATACTTTTAGATGCGTGCAAACCTTGTATGGATGATCAATGACTTCCCGGCTTACTCTATCATATCCAGTGGGAGCACGTCCGACTATCTATCCTAATTGTGTAGAGAACACCGTATCTGAATGGTTGTACAAATCAAACAAAATATGTTATATGGGGCATGAATGTTTTAGAGAGGATCCTCCACCACCCCCCGCCACAGGGAAGGATGTCTTGTCAAGTATAGGTGATATCAATGTCATATTCGGGTTGAATTATAAGAACATGGTAGATACACAGTAGAGGAAGAGAAGTATCTTTTTTGAATTGTTGTATTAGAAAGATAATTTAATTCGCCATAATTTGGATTTAATGCACATCAAGAAGAATGTTGATGAGGTATTACTTAAGTGGCTAGACGCTCTAAAGTAAGAATTTATGACAATACAAAGGAGGATATTAAAAAAATGCCCTCCCAAAGTACCAAGCGCATCAACATTCAGAGGTCCGCAGCCTTCCTTATTTGTTTCGAAATAAGCATAATCAGATATCCGATGCGTGAAGGTTCCGAGTGGCTATTCTGTTAATATTGCACGATGTGTTAATTCAGAAGACTGAGGGACTATAGGGACATGACTATCATGTACTAATGTAGCAATTGCTTCCAGTAGCAGTTCGCAATGTGAGGTTGCCAAAGCAGATGGCTGATGTAATAATAGAGTTGTGTGATTTTTTTCAACAGTTATGCTCCAAAACCAATAAGGCAGAAGATTTTGAGAAGTTGTACACTGACATTAGCCCAATTTTATGAAAGCTTGAAGAGAAGTTTTCACCTGCATTCTTCATTGTGATGATTCACCTGGCAGTTCATTTAGCTCAAGAGTCGAGGGTTGGTGGATGTGTGCACTGTTGATATATGTATCCTATCAAAATGTGTGTACATATGATATATTTATTACATTAATTGATCAATGTAATTAATTTCACTCCTATGTAATTAACATATCATGAATTCTTCTCTTAACTTTAGTTATTTGGATTATTTAAAATCCTATGTACGAAATAAGAAATGGCCAGAGGATTCAATAACTGAATGCTACATTACAGAGAAATGCCTAAGTACCGCCCGTAGTAGATGGAGAATAATGCGGAGTCCAAGAACAACCATGATGTCGAGGAAGAAAGCCCCCGGATTTTCATTTCTCGGTTCCTAGTGAGTACAGTGCATTCCAACCTCAATACATGACACTTATGTTGGCCCAAGGTTACAATCACCCATGATTAGTGTATTTTGATGATTACAAAACATATTAGTTATTTGTACTAATAACAATTGTTGTTTAAGTGTGTTTCAGATTTCTATTCATTCTAGAAGTCTTCTCTCACAAATACAAGGTTTTGGACTCAAGTCAACTCCAAATTGGGCTCAAGATGCAAAATTGAAGATCAAGTGAAGATAGCCCATCTTGAAGCATTGCTTTGAAGTCTTTTAGAAGTTTGTAAGTTTAGAATGTTAAAGTTTGAATATAGGAAATTTGGCTCTAGGATTTGCACACACACTTGTTTCATGTATTTCCTATGTTTTGAAAATGGTTATTTCTAAGTTTTATGCCTTAGTTTATATATACATGTACCAAAGCTTTATATCCTGAAAAACTTATTTAAAACATGTGTATAAACTATTTTCTGCATAATACTTAGCTATATGTATTTTTAAAATATTTATCAAAATTTTTCTAACTCAAAACAGCCCAGTTTTTCTGTTTCAGGCAACATCGGTCGACCGGCCCGGTCGACCGGCGATGTGCCTGGACATGCACTGTTTGTGCATGTCCGTCGGTCGACCGGACCGGTCAACCGACGGAGAGCAGATTGCTCTCGGGATATTTCGGTCGACCGGACCGGTCGACCGGAAGAAGGAAACTGTGTTTCCTCCTTTTGGGTCGGTCGACCGAGAGCCAACGGCTCTTTCCAGCAGGGCTGGCGGTCGACCGGACCGGTCGACCGCCAAGCCTGCAACTTAGCAACGGCTCTTTCCTCTTTGGGATTTTCTGAAAAACTGTTTTCTTTTTCTGCTTTAACAGATTTTGGAGAGTTGTTGGGGTGCTTTTGCAGGTTGAATTAGGTGTAAAGAAAATGTTTTTAACTTATTTTCAACCCTATAAATAGAGGAGAAGTCTCTCCTTCATATCACTTAGAAAAATCCTCAAGTTTACATTGTTTTCAAAAGAGAAAAGAAAAGAGTTTAAAGCTTTCATTCCAATTCTTTTGAGCTTGTTTTTCAGTTGTGTTTGATTACTAATATCACTCTACAACTGAAGTTTTTCTCACCACACTTCATAGAGCCAAAAATCCTATACTCATTCTATAGTGAAGTTGTAATTGAAGTGAGAGTGTTTGTAAAAGAGTTTGAGAAATAGTGTAGTGATCTTGTTGTGATCACTTTGTTCTTGTATTCCTTTCTTTGTGGAGCAACCTCTTCGGTAGAGGTCCTTTGTACTTGGTGGAGCTCGGTGCTCGGTCTTCGGTAGACCAAATTGTAAAGGCATCCTCGGTGGATAGTGAAAACCCTTCACGGAGGTGAAGGCGGGGACTAGAGCAAATGTGCTCGAACCTCGAAACAAATCATCTTGTTTGCGATTGCCTTTGCGTTATTCTTGCTTTCAATTTCTCTTGCTTTATATTGTCTTGAATTATTTGCTTGAGAACTAACCCTCTACTTGTGCAATCTTGTCTTGTTTACTTTACTTGCTATACTTGTTGTGTTACATTGTGTGAATTTCATTTCTCATCATCATACTTGGCATTGATCGATCACACCTCAATACAACACGGTTGCATTGCGCACCTCTAACCCATATCTAGGGGAATTGGGAGGAAGGAGTTCAGAACCTCGCAAGGGGTATTCGGCTCTTAGTCGTGTTTTGAGAGATCGTTGCATCACTCATTTAATTAAAGTTTAAAAAGATCATTAGATTAGCATTCACACCTATTCACCCCCCCTCTAGGTGTTTTTCAATTGGTATCAGAGCTTGGACTCTAGGATTTGGTTTAACCACCTTAGAGAAGATCCTAATTTGCTAATCATTTCATTCATATTCATATAAGTAAAAATGGCCGATGGAATTAAGACCCCTCCTAAGTTTGATGGACTTAACTTTCCCATATGGAAAGTTAAGATGACCGTGTTTTTGCAATCTCTAGGTAGCCGAGTTGCAAAGGCCGTGACTAAGTCCTTTAGTGTACCCCCCGGTGACGAATCCACTTGGTCCGAAATAGAGACTAAGGAATTCGATGCCAATGCCAAAGCTCACTATGCACTTCTTCAAGCCCTAAATGATGATGATATAGCTAGGGTTATACATTGCAAATCCGCATTTGAGATTTGGTCACACTTGATAGTCACTCATGAGGGGACCTCACAAGTAAAGAAGGCTAAGATTGACCTTCTTCGGTCTCAATATGAAACATTTAGCATGCAAGAAAATGAAACCATAGATGATATGGTTACAAGATTTACCAAGATTACTAATGGACTCTCTTCTTTAGGTGAAGATATCAACAATGATCAAAGAGTAAGGAAGATCATCCGGGCTCTTCCTCCTTCATGGGAAGTTAAAGCTACAACCTTGAAGGAACTCAACGACAATGAAGAGATGGAGCTCATAGGTCTCATTGGGAATCTCAAAACCCATGAGATGGAAAGGAAAGCAAGGGAGGATATGGCTCCTTCCAAAAAGAAGACTATCGCCTTCAAGAGTCAAGCTACACACTCCGATGAAGATGATGAAGAAGAAGATGATGAGGAGCTCTCACTCCTTGTTAAGAATGTCCGGAGGATGTACAACAAGGCGAAGTACCAAGGTAGAAGAAGATGGCAAGGAGGCAAAGAAGAAAGGAAGATTGTGTGCTTCAATTGCCAAAGACCGGGACACATTGTGGCGGAGTGTCCGGACAAAGCAAAGCCTTCCACTTCAAAGAAGCCTTACAAGAAGAAGGCTATGAAGGCAACTTGGGATTCGGAGACCGAATCCGAGGAAGAAATAGACACCGCCAACATGTGCTTCATGGCTAATGAAGGCACAAGCAAGGTAACCTCTTCCCCTTCTCATGATAATGAACTTTCTATGGATGTATTAGAAGAGGCTTTTGTTGAGTTGTCACAAAACTATGATTTCTTAAAGAAAAAGTATATTAAAATGAAAAAGGAAAATGAATCTTTAAGTCTTCAAGTTTTTACTCTTACAAAAGAAAAAGATGAGTTGGTTTCCACTTTGGCCACTACCAAAAATGATTTTGAAAAATATAAGATCTCTTGCAAAGGTAAGGCCCCACTAATTGATTCAAATGAAGTTTCTATGCTTAAGGAAAGATTAGACTCATTAAGTGTTGTTTTGAAAGATTGTGAGTTTAACAAGAAGAAAATTGAGGCTATGTTTCCTAAGAAACAAGCCCCAAAGAAAAATGCTCATGCTCATGTTCATGTTCATGCTACACAACCTAAACAACATGGCAAAACCCCAAAACATGCTCACACTACACATCATGCTTTCATGTATAGAAAAGTGTACTCATGTTCACATTGTGGGCGGAAAGGACACTTAGCTAATTTTTGTTATGATAGACTAAGTGCATCACATCATAATGTTTGGGTTCATAACACTAACTTTCAAGGACCCAAGAAAGTTTGGGTACCAAAGTCAACAATTGTTTTAAATGATGTAGGTACTTTCCAAAGCCCAACGACGTAGAGGTTTGTGGTATCTTGATAGCGGTTGCTCAAGGCACATGACTTGGGACATCAACAACTTTGCAACCCTATCAAGATATCATGAAGGTGGCACCGTCACCTTCGGAGATGACGCCAAGGGTAAAATCATCGGTATTGGTAATGTAAAACTTGGCACCTCTCCTTTAATTGAAAATGTAGTTTTAGTTGATGGCCTCAAGCATAATCTCTTGAGTGTTAGTCAACTTTGTGATAAAAGTTTTGATGTTGTTTTTGATAATGTTGCTTGTAAAGTTATTGATAGAATTTCTAATGTTTGTGTATTTTCCGGTTTTCGTGAAAGTAATGTTTATATGATTGATATGTTAAATATGTCTTGTAATATTACTTGTTTGAAAGCCCTCGATGATGACTCTTGATTGTGGCATAGGAGATTAGGGCATATTTCTTTTGATCATATTTCTAGATTAAATTCAAAGGAAATGGTGAAAGGTATTCCTTGCTTGAATTTTGAAAAGGACCGAGTTTGTGACGCATGTCAATTTGGGAAACAAACTAAGTCTTCTTTCAAGTCAATTAAGGATATCATGACATCACGTCCTTTGGAATTAATCCATATGGATCTATTTGGCCCTACACAAACTAAAAGTCTAAGTGGGAATAGATTTGCTTATGTTTTGGTTGATGATTTTTCAAGATTTACTTGGGTTTTCTTTCTTGAACATAAAAGCCAAGCATTTTCGTATTTCCAAATTTTTAAGAAAAGAGTTGAAAAAGAAAAAGATGTTTCGATTTTGAGAATAAGAAGTGATAGAGGAGGTGAATTCATTAACCAACCCTTTACCACCTTTTGTGATGAACATGGAATAAAGCATGAACTTTCTTGTCCTAGAACTCCACAACAAAATGGAGTAGTTGAACGGAAAAATAGAACATTACAAGAGATGGCTAGGACAATGCTAAGTGAATATGGTCTACCACATTATTTGTGGGCCGAGGCCGTAAATACATCATGCTACATATCAAATCGTGTTTTCTTGTGTAAAAATACTACTAAACTTCTTTTGAAATGTATTTTTCTAGAAAACCTAATGTTTCCTATTTTAAAGTTTTTGGTTGCAAATGCTTTGTTTTAAATACAAAAGATTTTTTAGGAAAATTTGATCCTAAATCTTATGAGGCTATTTTTGTAGGTTACTCAAACACTAGTAAGGCTTATAGAGTTTTCATTAGATCATCTTTGACTATTGAAGAGTCTATTCATGTTAAGTTTGAGGAATCTAACAAGTTTGTTAAGAATGTTGTAGAAATAGATGCATTGGATGAAGGTTTGGAGAAAGTGACCTTGGAGGATGCTTCTACTATGGGAGACAAACCAAAGGATGATGAAGGAAGCGAAGCTAAGGTGGAAGAGGCACAAGGAAATGAAAATCAAACACATGAGGTGGAGCCTACTCAACCACTACCAAAGGATTGGAGATACAATCCACATCATCCCAAGGACCTCGTCATAGGTGAAGTATCAAAAGGGGTAACTACTCGCTCTAGACTTCATGACTATTGTGGTAACTATGCATTCATTTCTCATATTGAACCCAAAAATGTGCTCGAAGCCGAGGCCGATTCATATTGGTTGCTAGCCATGCAATAGGAGCTCAATCAATTTGAGCGCAACCAAGTTTGGCACCTTGTCCCTAGGCCCCACGATAGACCAACAATTGGTACTAAGTGGATCTTTAAGAACAAGTTGGATGAATCGGGTAATGTAGTTAGAAACAAGGCTAGGTTAGTTGCCCAAGGTTACACTCAAATCGAAGGGATCGATTTTGAAGAAACCTTTGCACCCGTAGCACGGCTTGAAGCCATACGGATGACACTAGCATTTGCCTCATATAAAGATTTCAAATTATTTCAAATGGATGTTAAAGTGCTTTTCTAAATGGATTTATTGAAGAGGAGGTGTATGTTGAACAACCCCCCGGGTTTGTTGATCCTACACATCCGGATTTTGTTTTTAAATTAGATAAAGCTCTTTATGGTTTAAAACAAGCCCCTAGGGCTTGGTATGAAAGACTTTCCTCATTTTTATTTCAAATGATTTTAAGAAAGGTAAAATTGATACAACTTTGTTTACAAAACATGTAGAAAATGACATTCTTATTGTGCAAATTTATGTAGATGATATTATTTTTGGTTCTACTAATGAATCTCTTTGCAAAGCTTTTGAGTCATGCATGAAGGATGAATTTGAAATGTCTATGATGGGGGAGCTCAACTATTTCCTTGGACTCCAAATCAAGCAAAGGAAGGATGGGATCTTCATCAATCAAGCCAAGTACACAAAGGAACTAATCAAAAGGTTTGGGCTTGAAGGATCAAGAGTAAGCAAAACTCCCATGGCAACAACTACAAAGCTTGACAAGGATGAACAAGGTAAAAGTGTAGACATTAAATTATACCGTAGCATGATTGGTAGCTTGCTTTATTTGACGGCTAGTAGGCCGGATATTATGTTTTCCGTTTGTCTTTGTTCACGTTTTCAATCTTGTCCTAAAGAATCTCACATAATTGCGGTTAAACGCATAATTAGATACCTTAAGGGCACTATTGAAATGGGTTTGTGGTATCCTAAAACCGGATTATTTGAAATGAAGAGTTTTTCGGATGCCGACTATGCGGGTTGTAGGGTAGATAGGAAGAGCACAAGTGGAACATGTCAATTCTTAGGTAATTGTCTTGTATCTTGGTCTTCCAAAAAGCAAAATTCGGTAGCCCTATCAACCGCCGAGGCAGAGTATGTTGCGGCCGGAGCTTGTTGTGCACAAGTTCTTTGGATGAAACATACTCTCCTTGACTATGATTTACACTTTGATCATGTTAAAATATTTGTGATAATACTAGTACTATTCACATGACAAAGAATGCAAATCAACATAGTAAAACCAAACACATTGACATTAGGTATCACTTTCTTAGAGATCATTATGAGAAAGGTGATATTGTTATTGAATATGTTTCTACCGATTTTCAACTTGCCGATATTTTTACTAAACCTCTAGATTATGCTAGATTTTCATTTATTTGTGGTGAGTTGAATGTTTGCATTATGGATTCTTAAAAATAAAATTTTTTATTTTAACCCTTTTTGATGTATGACAAAAAGGGGGAGAATAAGTTGTAATAAGTTTGATAGTTTGAATAAGTTTAAGAATTTGATGTTTTGATGATTGAATTATAGTTTGATATTTGTTTGAGTTTGTTAAGTTTGTTTATTTAAGTTTTTGACAAAACTTTTATACATTGAATGCTTTATGTATTGTGCTTCCATAGTCAAATTTTATACATAGCATTATTTGAGGGGGAGTTTTCCAAACTCCTCTTCCATGTTTATTTAAATAACCTATATGTTTTGTCATCATCAAAAAGGGGAGATTGTTGGCCCAAGGTTACAATCACCCATGATTAGTGTATTTTGATGATTACAAAACATATTAGTTATTTGTACTAATAACAATTGTTGTTTAAGTGTGTTTCAGATTTCTATTCATTCTAGAAGTCTTCTCTCACAAATACAAGGTTTTGGACTCAAGTCAACTCCAAATTGGGCTCAAGATGCAAAATTGAAGATCAAGTGAAGATAGCCCATCTTGAAGCATTGCTTTGAAGTCTTTTAGAAGTTTGTAAGTTTAGAATGTTAAAGTTTGAATATAGAAAATTTGGCTCTAGGATTTGCACACACACTTGTTTCATGTATTTCCTATGTTTTGAAAATGGTTATTTCTAAGTTTTATGCCTTAGTTTATATATACATGTACCAAAGCTTTATATCCTGAAAAACTTGTTTAAAACATGTGTATAAACTATTTTCTGCATAATACTTAGCTATATGTATTTTTAAAATATTTATCAAAATTTTTCTAACTCAAAACAGCCCAGTTTTTCTGTTTCAGGCAACATCGGTCGACCGGCCCGGTCGACCGGCGATGTGCCTGGACATGCACTGTTTGTGCATGTCCGTCGGTCGACCGGACCGGTCGACCGACGGAGAGCAGATTGCTCTCGGGATATTTCGGTCGACCGGACCGGTCGACCGGAAGAAGGAAACTGTGTTTCCTCCTTTTGGGTCGGTCGACCGGACCGGTCGACCGAGAGCCAACGGCTCTTTCCAGCAGGGCTGGCGGTCGACCGGACCGGTCGACCGCCAAGCCTGCAACTTAGCAACGGCTCTTTCCTCTTTGGGATTTTCTGAAAAACTGTTTTCTTTTTCTGCTTTAACAGATTTTTGGAGAGTTGTTGGGGTGCTTTTGCAGGTTGAATTAGGTGTAAAGAAAATGTTTTTAACTTATTTTCAACCCTATAAATAGAGGAGAAGTCTCTCCTTCATATCACTTAGAAAAATCCTCAAGTTTACATTGTTTTCAAAAGAGAAAAGAAAAGAGTTTAAAGCTTTCATTCCAATTCTTTTTGAGCTTGTTTTTCAGTTGTGTTTGATTACTAATATCACTCTACAACTGAAGTTTTTCTCACCACACTTCATAGAGCCAAAAATCCTATACTCATTCTATAGTGAAGTTGTAATTGAAGTGAGAGTGTTTGTAAAAGAGTTTGAGAAATAGTGTAGTGATCTTGTTGTGATCACTTTGTTCTTGTATTCCTTTCTTTGTGGAGCAACCTCTTCGGTAGAGGTCCTTTGTACTTGGTGGAGCTCGGTGCTCGGTCTTCGGTAGACCAAATTGTAAAGGCATCCTCGGTGGATAGTGGAAACCCTTCACGGAGGTGAAGGCGGGGACTAGAGCAAATGTGCTCGAACCTCGAAACAAATCATCTTGTTTGCGATTGCCTTTGCGTTATTCTTGCTTTCAATTTCTCTTGCTTTATATTGTCTTGAATTATTTGCTTGAGAACTAACCCTCTACTTGTGCAATCTTGTCTTGTTTACTTTACTTGCTATACTTGTTGTGTTACATTGTATGAATTTCATTTCTCATCATCATACTTGGCATTGATCGATCACACCTCAATACAACACGGTTGCATTGCGCACCTCTAACCCATATCTAGGGGAATTGGGAGGAAGGAGTTCAGAACCTCGCAAGGGGTATTCGGCTCTTAGTCGTGTTTTGAGAGATCGTTGCATCACTCATTTAATTAAAGTTTAAAAAGATCATTAGATTAGCATTCACACCTATTCACCCCCCTCTAGGTGTTTTTCAACTTACGTGTGCCGAAATGCACAACGCACAAATGCTTTAAATGTCAGCCGGCATTACTAAAATGTCAGCCGATATTTCATTTTCAAGCCTCACCGTCATGACATCCCTACCCTCATTTGAAATGGCGTTTTGAAAAATGTCAGTCAACATTTCGGAAAAAATTTGATATGTCGGTCGATATTTTAGGAAAATGATGGCTGATATTTCAGAAAAAACTCAATATGTTGGTTGATCTTGTAAGTTAGAACAATTGAGAAATTTATACAATGAGTTAGTGAATGTATGCAAAATGTTAGGATAAGTATACCTATCCTAAATATATTTATATAATTTTACCTAAATTGTGTATGTATTGGACATGTATTTGCTATCCGTCATGACGTCCGAAATTTACTAGATGTCCCCGAAATATCTTGAAAATCTGAAATCTGATATCTGATTACGACATCCAATATTTTCCCAATATCTGACATTTAAAACAGTGAGCGCGCATAATCATTGCTTGTTTAACTGTGATGACGTTACCCCTTATATTGAGTATGTTACACTATACACATTTTAAACTTTCGTAAATTTAAAAAATTGTGAATTATCTCAACATTTCATGCATTTCTTACAAACACCACCGGAAATCATTAAGGACAGATTCTCAACGAGAGCTTCTAATTATAATTGACTTGTTCAAAATGCACATGATAAAAAATTTCAAAGATGGTTCCGAGAATGTGTAAGTGTTATCAACAATTTTAGCAGATTTCTAGTCTAATGATTTTGTAAAATAATCTTGTTTTATTCAATAGGGTGCACGATAGGCTAGAATAAATGCAGATCTGTTAACCCTGTCTCGGTCTCCCGAATTTAAAGTCAAGACATTCAAAAGCTTTGATATACAAGGTTTCAAATTTCACACGAAGCCTTCCGAAGAGTCTAACTGTACTCAGAATAGCGGAGTTATCATGGCGACGACGACAAGCTACGCAAATGTGCATGATAATGACCCGAGGGTAGGAGATATTACTTATTACGAAGTGATCAAAGATATTATTGAACTTTCTATCAATGAGAGGCTCAGGAAGATCGTTGACTGGGCCGATAACAAGAACAAAACAGACAAACATGGCTTCACACTTGTTGACTTTACAAGGCCAAATAAAAGAACTTGTCCCTTCATTTTGCCATCTCTGGTATTGCAAGCATTCTTCGTGTCGGATCCATGCGATATGCCTTGGATGGTGTCCATTGTCACAAAATCAAGAGATACCTTTGATTTAAGTACTGAAGGTGAATGCTTGGAGGTAATGCCTATCCGAACTGATTCTAATGTGGCGTCTACTTCTACTGATGGTGTAGGCCCCATGGAAGAGTAACAAATGTATTCTGATTTCTTTGACTTTGATTTTAATACTGGATTTTTTTAATGTAAGACAAAGTATTAATGTACGACTACTTTACTTTATATCTGGAGATGATTTAGTTGTATATGTGTACTTTATTTTAGGAGATGATCTAGTTGCATCTATTATATAACTGCTTAACTTCATGTCATGTGTACTTTATTTCTGTGTTGACTTACATATATATATTGTACGACTGCTTAAACTTTATATCCAGAGTTTATAATTGTGAAACACAGGTCTTCATCATGTCAGCATCATCCACCAGCCAGCCCAGAAGAAAAAATAGGCTGGTTCGTCTAATCCAGATCGACACAGATGGTTGCCCGTTTGGCATTCACTACGACACACTCTCTGAGCGTATTAGTCAGCATGTCTGCCATTGCAATGAGTTCTCTCCGGCCCTGACTTGGCCTGACCATAAGAATTTAGGGAGGATTGAAAGATTATATCATAAGTTGGCTGTAATTTATTTGGATCATTAATATTGTTGTTTATGTTTATGCTTTATTGAGGTTTTAATCTAATATGCATTGTGTTATATGCAAGGTGATTTTTTCACTGCTGGCTTGGAATGACACTGAGGATATTCAAAAAAAATTCTGCAAGTGGTTCGACGACAATGCCCAAAAAAGTGGAATGATAACAAAAATTGCTTTCTTCGTCGTACTTTTAATCAATGTCAGGATCCTATAGCTGAGGCTACTACTCAACAACCGGACAGAGTCAACAGTGAGGACTTGAAAGAACCTCTTGTTGACATATGAAAAGAACAACCAGAACGATGGGAGTACCTCGATAAAATAAAAAAATCATGAATTGTTTATATGTTACTATACAGGGTACATTTACTGATTTGTTTATTTTTAAATTTGTAGTCGAAGAGTGAAAAATGTAGAGTCTCTCGCGCTGCAAATGACTTGCCACAGAGAATGGGTAGAGACAATCTTTCTGTGTGAAAGTGTAAATTTGTAAGTATAAATTTATATTCGTTTGATTTTATAGATATTTGCTTTTAAAGTTAATTTTATTTTTTTTAAGTTTCTTGTATTTGTAATAAAGAGAGGCCCACGGGAGGGAGCCGAACACAAAGAAGATCTACAACAAGGAATTCCTGAAGATGGATGTGCTCGATGCTCTTGACGGCGAGCTTCCCATGCCTCGCATCCGAGGCAAGCCAGTCAGCAACGAAACCATGTTTGTTGGTGTAAGTATTAAAAGTTCATTTATATATTCTTACATTTTATGAAAATGATAGAAATTTAATTATATTTTTAATGTCTTTGATAATTTTCAGCTCTAACTCGAGAGGCATTATGATGCAGTGATAGCAGATGGCAGCGGCAAAAGCATCGCCAGCACACGAACGACTCTCGAGACAACAATACTCAGGCTGCATGTGGATATTCTCAGAGGCACCAATCTCGCTAGGAGGGACGCCCTATCCCCCAGCTTGAGTAGCAGGTTCAGCCATGAGGCAACAGTCGAAGATGACCGTGAGAGGATCGCCAGTTTGGAGGCTGCTTAGAGAGAGATGCAGCAGTTCATGACTCAATTTACGACGAGTCAACAAAGCGTTGGGTAACCTAGCAGTGGGGGCAACAACAGTGCTAGCGGGGACGACGACGAGGCCTAGGTGAGATTGGGAGAGGTTATTTACATATATTTAGATATATATTTGAATATATATGTTTGGATATTTAGATATAATATATATATATATATATATATATACACACATATATGTTTGGTTGATGTTTGGTTCAGTTTGCTGTTTGGTGAGATTGGTTAAATGTATATATGTATGTACGTATGTCAGTGTACTGCAGTATTTAAAGAAAATGTCCTCAAATTACATCAAAAATAATTTTCGACACAATTTTGTCCTATAATCAAGGTTCTAAATATCGGATATCGGGATCGTATCGGATGGAAGTTTTTCATATCGGATATCGGATTCAGGGGAGATAACTGGAATATGCACACATATCGGGCGTTCATATCAGATACTATACATAATAAAATATTGATAACTAAAAGTTGATTTAGTGTCATAGATATCATCTACCTAATAAAAATAATGTAATATGCATGCAAATACGGTAAAAGATAATGTACATTTACACATAGTCGTGTAATAAATAAGTTATTTCATCGGGCGATATTTCGGGCGATTTATTGCCCAATATCAGGCAATTTATCGGCCGATATTTCTGCAAACGATATGGCAAATGATTTTCCCATATCGTATCGGCAACAGGAAAAAAAGGAGATATCGGCCGATATCTCGGCCGACTCGGCGGTATTTAAAACAGGGCCTATAATTGCGTCAAAAACACCATATTTGATGCAAATATAGGACATTCAGTGTATTTTTTTAGAACAAAAATTATGAAATTCTACGTAATTCTGGAAGCTGACCACCAATTGCGTCAAAAATGTATATTTTGACGCAATTACAGGACATTCTGTGTACTTTTAAAGCAAATTTTTTTAAAATACGCTAGCTGACAAATTGCGTCGAAAGTTATTATTCGACGCAATTATAGGACAATTAAATAAATCATAATTATATTATTTGTGTCGAAATGTCCACGCAAATTGGAATTTTAAAATTTAAATTTGTTTTCAGTTTGCGTCCAATATTCGACGCAATATTTAAACATTGTGTGAAAAATTTGACACAATACTTATATTCCACAGAAATTACCATAATTCTAGGAAATAAATTTGCGTTGAAAATTCAACACAATGTTTAAATATTCGACACAATAATTGCGTCGATGGTTTTTGCGTCGACACATTTTGACGCAACTGTAAAATTTTTGACGCAAAACGACAAAAATCAACACAATTTCGATGCAATTTGGCAGACATTTTAGTAGTGACATGAAGGAACAGTCTGCGTGAGGGGGGGCATGCCTTCTTCAGCCGTTGGCGTCCACTCCACAGTCAACAATGATCAGAATGATATAGTGGTTGTGTGGATTGTTCTATCCAAGGATGAAATCTTGGGACTGTTCGCCGATAAGAAGCTTCATTTCCAACTGGAAGTGGGGACGTCGGTGGACTCGCGACGGAGAAGCATGAAGCGAGGCCCACTTCTTATGCGGAGGCGTCAGGATTAGGGTGGAGTTGGATGGGGGCACGTCTCCCAGCTGGCCAGAAGGCAGAGATTCTAGTAGGGGGCTTCGGGGATCGATTGCGACCCCACTGCTAGGGGGAGTCGCTAGAGAGGAGGCGGATGAGAAAGTCAAGAAAATGGAGATTAAAAGGGTGGTGCTACGTCAGGATATCGCCGGAGAAGCTCTCGGCAGAGCTAGGGTCGGCCTCGACGGAGAACACCAATAACTTATCGGAGGACTCTAACATGAGCATTATCAGAGAGGACTCCGGTATTTGCGTGACATCGTACAACGACTGTGATGGGCAACAGCTACGAGACATCGACGTCACTGACGCGATCAATTTGAATTCGAATTTGAGTTTTGCCGAAGAAGCGGGCGTTGCAGCTTCGGGTCGGGTCGATGAGGATACAGATTTAAATCCGACCCATTTGACTAAAGGGGACAAGCAGAGTCTGATCCCACTTGTCTCTGGCCCAGCAATTGATGGGCCTTGTTGAATGCGCCAGAAAAAGGCTTATTTCTAAAGAGGGACCTTTTTTAAACGGGCCAGAATCAAAGGGTAAGGAACCTTTAGATTCAAAAAACCATGCAATGCAGCTCGCGAGCGAGCAGGGGCCAATAACAGGGACAATGGCGGGAGGTGACAAGCACCAGGTGTATAGGACCTCATCCAGGTGGCAGTATAGTCCAAGACCCTGGGTCAAGGTTGCGACGGTGGTTTTCCCCAAAAATTGGCATTAATGGACTTCATCCCCAATTATGCCTTAAATAATCTTGTTAATTTGAATGGCATTTCTTTGGGGAATACTGAGGAACGGGAACATACTATTAATGAGATGCGTAAGAGAAAGTCGGACAGAGTGGCCTCTCACCTTAAATCCAAAAGGTTGCCAATACTGGTCGCGCAAAAGTTCCACAGTCAGCAGCGAAGGAATGCCCCTTGTGTGTGTCAGTGAGCAAATGGACATTTGGTTCTTGTGGTGGACTTTTGGAGATCTTCCAGACTGTGCGTATCCGGGACTACTTAGGGTCTATGGCAGGCTTTTGTAAACTTGTTAGCAGTGTCCATTTGGTTAATGGATAGGAGTGTGATTGTGTTGTGGATAGGAGTGTATGTTGATATGTGGCAGGAGTGTGTTGTACTATAGAAGGAGGAGTGTTCTTGTGTAGTTTCACTATGATCTTTTTAATGAAACGGGGTGGGCTTGCCACCTTTTACTAAAAAAAATAGTTAATATAAAAGCTTTCTTGTTGTTTTATTGTATCCAATCCAGCCATGCATGATTGTGCAACTAAATGCTTGCATATTTTTCCCATTACAATATGCTCTTAGCTACAGCAGTTAAAATGCTTTAAACATTTTACTTATTAATTTCGAATTTGACGGAATAAATTTTGTTACACACAAAGAAGACTATCTAGTGAATCATGCAAAGGAAGAAGAAAGGTTCATCTAGGAAGGATCAGATAAGTTGACTAGGGGAGAATTCACTTAAACGATCTAATCTACATATACAAAGAATGGATTAGCCATGTCATCCAGACTCATGATGAAGTTTATACAGTCCCAGTTGTTCTGGTTATGCTATATGATTCATTATATTTTCTTTCAATCGTCTTGACGTAACTAATGAAGTACCTCTAGTTTATCTTCTAGATTTTAGTTTGCATAACAAATTCAATACAATAATAATACTTTACTATTAGTCTAGGTGCCCACTATATTTTCCACTGTTTCAAATATCATCCAATTTCGATATATATTGGTTGTTTAACGGTGTAGAATATTTTAAATCTAACAAAAATTGTTGTGTGAGGGTTTTAAGCGTTTAGATCATGATGATATGGTCAGATCGAGAATTTGTATGTCTAAAAACGCAGATCTAAGTAATATGTTATTTTCGGCCGTCTATTTTGCGCATACTTGATGGATGGGCAAAAAGTATTCAAATACATAATTTTTGGTATTTAGTTACTTGAAATAATGTAGATTAACTTTAACGGAATAGATCTTGCATTCAGATATCGTAGAGTTGTATTTGAGTGGGAAGAATTCACCCTCGAATCCTTCCGAAATGACACAAGTCTCTCTCCCTACACACACACATTAGGAAAGGCTTTAACACTCTCAGATATAGCTAAACTAGTTATGACCACCTATAAAAATGTAGAATATTCAAATAAGTTAGGCAATCAAGTCTGTGCATCTTAATTCACATATTATAAAAGATTTCATGCAATTTCGAGACCAATTGCTCATGCATCAAGTGATTCTAAAATGAACAATTTTTTAATTGTCATGAAGCTGTTCAATTTTCCACATCTTAGAAATAAGTAAATAGCCATTAGAATGCATGATTTTTTACCTATAGAGTTTTTTAAAATATATAGATCAAGTTTAGTTGAATTAATCGTCTAATTTTATTGTACAACTTATACATTTATAGGTGAGCATAACCAAGTTAGTTATGTCCTTGAAGTTTTAAAGCCTCACACACATACACACACATAAAATGTCATGTGCTTCCGCTTTGTCAAATTCTTTCATCGTCGTTAGATTCAGATTTCATAGTATGGTTGTTGCCCTCTTCAAAAACCGCTTTAACCCGTGGTTGCGGGTTCGAAATCCATGGTAGGCACTTTAATTTTTTTCGCGCTATTATTCTACTGAGTTTGAGAAACTCTCAAAACCTCCGCTTTTACTGAGTTTGAGAATCTCTCCAAACTTTCACTTCTATTGAGTTTAGTGATCACTCAAAACTCGTCTACCTACTCTCTCTCTCTAAACTCGTCTACCTACTCTCTCTCTCTCTCTCTCTCTCTCTCTCTCTCTCTCTCTCTCTCTCACACACACACACACGCGCGCGCGCGCGCACACATGCCGAGAGAGAATACTAGAGGTAGATGTCACAGTGGCCATATAAGGAAATACTCTCCTACAACCTCTAAAACCACTAATTTTCTACCTCAAATGTAAGATCTGCAAAATTCAAAGTGATCATCATGCCCTAAAATTATGCATATAGATGAAAATTCGTGAGTTTTTAACATCTTTTACCTATACATCAAGCAATTACAAAATTAATGGGTTTTCACCAATAGAACAAATGCAACCACTCTGTCAATGTGTACACCAAGTTGAAACCACATAATTATCAAACACATGTTTTAGGTTACAAAGATCATAATGACTAATCACATCATGAAATAATGATGGAAAGATATGAGTTCTAGGCAGGGGCGGATATATTTTGAGCCTAGCATAGGAGGATGCCTACAACTGAACCATAACATTCCTACATAATACCATTTCATTTATGGTTCTATGGCTTGAAAAAATAGTAAATATTTGAAGTCTACCACAAGTGGTAAGGTTTTGTAATAAGCTAGTAGAGGTCCTAAGCTCTAGTCTTTCCTTTTTCATTATTTTTTGCTTCACTGCTAAACCAAAAACTACTCTTGTTATTGACTAATTCGGATAAAGTAATTCACAATAAATATGAACAATCTAAAAATTACAGTAATTATATAGATTAGAGATATTAATAAGTCTGAATTATATTACTTCAAAAACTGACTCATATTACACACTAAAGGTAATTAGATTATATTTAATAATTTAAAAATTCTAGTTTATTGTTACTTTATGCTTAAAGATCATTACCTGATTTAAAGATAAGATTCATAATTAAATCTTTTTCCTAATCAAATTCATCAAATTTTATTAAATCCATGTCCACATCTATCTGAGGAGATACATCTCAATGTTAACAATTTAGCGTTTAAATCCATATCTCGATCTTTTATCCACGTACTTTTTTACATGTGCAAAATCTAGTCTTATTTCATTGCACCCACACTGCAGAATTTCTCGTGTCGCTACTAGTTTTAGGTAAGCCACTTGATTAAGTTTCCTAAGGAGTGAGCCTAAAATCCCATTCCGGGCCATTTGAATGGACGATCCGTATGATCATCGTGATCTCCATGCTCAAAACAGTTGTCTATAAAAGAATTATGTGCTTGAACACCTACCCATCAACGATCAAGTGATGTTATATGTTATATTATTGAAAAACAATTAATTTTGCAACTACTAGATGCATATTTAAGAGGTTTTAAAAATGTATATTTTTTAATATACAACCATTTTAATGCATGGAACCTACAAACACACACATGGAAAATGATTCATTGGGTCGGTTATCAAAATAAGGATCGTAGGAACTTTACAGTTGAACGTCCTCAAGAGGATCCTCGAGAGGATCCGCTCTATTCATGTTGATCTACACACTTTAAATAATCTTATTCAATGAGAGATCAAGTGATTTCCACACTTCTTACTCATGCATCACCAAGGTTCTAAATATCGGATATCGGGATCTTATCGGATGGGGATTTTTCATATCGAATACATGGGTGATATTGGGGATACGTGTGCATTTCGGGCCTTCATATCAGACAGTATATATAATGAAATATTGATAATTAAAAGTTGGTTTAATTCATAGATATCATTTACCAAATAAAAATGATGTGATATGCATGTAAAGAAGGTAAAAAAATAATGCACATTTGCATGCCATCGTGGGTCGTGCGATAAATAAGTAATTTAATTAAATTGAAAAAATAAAATTAGAAATGGTATAATCTACTTACCTAAAAATCAAGTGTCATCGTCGTCAATTCACGGGAGAAAAAAATTAGGGCTCGATTTTTATCGAACTCTAACGATGCAAACACTTATATAGTAAGGTGACGGGTCGTGTTTGGATTCAATGCTAATGGGTTAAAAAAATGAACCCAATTAAAATAAATCCATATCGGCCAATTTTGTGCCAACATATCGGGCAATTTATCGCCCGAGCATGTGATATGGGCGAACGATATTCCCATATCGTATCAGCAGGAGGCAAAAAACGAGATATCGGACGATATTTAGGCTGACTCGAACGATATTTAAAATAGTGTGCATCACATAACCAAATTCTACGACTCAAATAAAATTTATTTTGAAATCGCTTATATCATGAGTATGAAAAAATAAGATGATGGCATGTATATAACCAAAGGAGTATTGTATAAGTAGAAGGGTGTGTTTGGTGTTGCTTTTAAAAGGTGCTTTCACAACTTTTAAAGTAAATAAGTGTTTTTTATAAAAATTACATGTTTGGTAATGGATTAAAAAAAGAGCTTCTCAAAAAAGCACAAGTCAAAAGGTTGCATCTTGGAGAAGCCATAAAAACTAGCTTCTCCCATCCGCAGAAGCAGAAGTCACCCCGTAACTCTCTATTTTATCTCCCTTTTTTTTCTCTCGCATGATATCCTGCAATCTAGCATTTAACTAATTTTTTTGATTTTTTATGTGCTTCTTCCTCACGATCTTATCTAAACATACTCCCCTACATTAGTTTTTATTCAACTTATTCCTTAAATACTAATTTTTATTGGTAAGCGCTTAAAATTTTAAAATTACTAAACATGATAAACCTTCTTAAAGTCCTTTTCTAAAAGGCACTTTTGGACAAGTCTTTCTCTAAAAGGACTTACCTATAAGCACAAGCAATACCAAACACACTCTTTTATATATATATATATATATATATATATATATATATATATATATATATATATATATAAACCAAAACTATCTTCAAACCCAAAACTTTTGTTTCTAATCTAAAGCACCACCAAATCAACTTATGGCACTTCAAACCCAAAACTTTTATTGTAATAGTCGTTATTAGCGAACCTCGGTAGTATCTGCCTATTGATTCAAACGACATCCTTCAAATATGATATGATACCCCTAATAAGTACCGCTATCAATGTAGTTTTGCAAACCATGGTTAGAGAGACTTGCATAATAGATGACTCACAGAGGGGGGGAGGGGGGAGAGAGAGACTTGCATAACGGATAACTTACTTGAAAGATATAAATAGAAAGATGATATATATTACTATGAAGCACGGACTCTTCAAAGTGAGTCGTGTCCGTGTCGGACACGTTTCGGATACTGACACTTGCCCGACACGTATCGGACACTCCAATGTCGTGTCGGATTTTAAACAACCATAAAATCACGTGTCGGCACCGTACCCAACACTGTGTCGGCGTTAAATAAAATTTAAAAATCATGTATTAGATATCTAAAATTCACATGTCGCTTAAATAAACATGAAAAAAATATCGTTCTGACATAAGCAAATATGTTAGTAAAATTATACACATCATGAACTAGGTAAAGTATTAGTTAGATTTTTTTGAGATTTTTTTTGTTTTGCTTGTTACTTTGTAGGTATAGATGTAAATTATTTAAATTTTATTTTGTTTACCATCTTACCTTTAATAAAACTAATTATTCATATTTGATTATTTTTTGACAAGTTGATTACTCATTATTCTACTCACATAGGTAGAGTTGTTTAGAAATGTCTACTTCAGAAAGTACCGTTGAAAAAATTGAAAACAATGTGCTTCTTTGAAAGTATGAGAGAAAATCGAAAAATTAGAAACAAGAATAGAAAATTTATCTATATATAACAAGGTTCTAAATATCAGATATCGGGATCGCATTGGAAGGGGTTTTTTCATATCGGGTATCTGATATTGAGGAAGATATCGGGGACATGCGCGCATATCGGGCATTCAAATTGGACACTATAGATAATGAAATATTGATAACTTAAAGTTGGTTTAGTATCATGATATCATCTACTAAATAAAAATGATGTAATATGCATGTAAAGACGGTAAAAATCAATGTACATCTGCACACAGTCATGGGTCATGCAATAAATAAGTTATGTCATGAAATTGAAAATTAGAAGATTAGAAATTGTATAATCTACTTATCTGAAAATCAAGCGTCGTCGTCGTCAATTCACGAAGGAGAAAATTAGGGCTCGATAAAAATCGAGCCCTGATGATCCAAACAACACTTATATAGTCGGATGACGGGCCGGGTTTGGGTTCAATGCTGATGGATTCAAAAAATGAACCTAATTAAAATAAATCCATATCGTCGGGCCATTTATTGGCCGATATTTCAAAAATCAGCCATTTTTTGCTGCAAACGATTTTGGCAAACGATTTTCTCATATTGTATCGGCAGCAGGCAAAAAATGAGATACCAGCTGGTATCTTGTTCGACTCGGCCGATATTTAAAACGGAGATATATAATAATAATATTACTTGTCGTGTACTCGCATCCTTTTTTTTTGAATTTTGTTGTGTCCCATGTCCGTATCGGTGTCATGTCCGACACTCGTGTCCGTGTCTGTGCTACATAGATATACTATTAAAATCTAAAAGAGGGAAGATGCCAATATCAAGCAACATGGCTGCTGACTATCTGCTCATCACATTGCCATTGTGTTTAGCAACACTTGAGCATTCTCAAATGCAAACAAAGGGTGGATGAGCTTGATATCCACATCATAAGCACTTAAATGTTACTCCTTGCCTCTTTCATCGACAACTGATCTTGCTAGGGCTACTGACACTCTGCCATTAGTACATCTAGAGGCATTATTTGCATTATTCACCTCCTTGCAATCCAGTGTATAATTACTTCCCCACTAATTTGCAATATTGTTTGCATCCTCTATTACGGAAGAGCTTCCCTAAAGACTTCTTTGATGTGGCATTAATAATAGATTAAGATTACTTTCAATCCAAATGTTGACTCATTAGGTCTCAGCCCCTAATTACACATCAACGGCTCATCCTTGCACTATTTTCTAAGCTAACTAAATAATATTACCATCACTGTAACTAGGGGCTTGACTTGCGAGATGCAATCTAACCATCTCCTTATGAGTCCATACATTATGAGTCCAAACAACTTGGACATACAACTATGTTCTCACCCAATGCCTTCATACACAAACCACATAACCCACAGATCTCCATTTCAGTCCAAATTCCAGAACTAAATGAATCGATTAGCCATTTACTCATATTCTTTTAGTTTTTGGGTTGCCAAGTTTGGTGAACAGGCAATCAGGACTGATCCACAAATTGGGCCAGCAGATCTGTATCAGAATTCCATAGGGTTGGTTTGGGCTGAATCACTGACACTGCTCTAAACAAACTACAGCAGGAAGGGTGTATAGCAGAACAATAATATATTGTCACCACTCATTTGACACTTCATTAGGATCTGTCTATTAGAGATCCACTTAACTGATGACAGGTAATTCGTTTGCTTTATACTGCTAATGTTCAATTCAATGGGACAATGAGTGCATTTTAAACTTGTAGGTTTCTCAATTAATTCTCGTCCTTGATAATCAATGAAGTTAGATTTCTTACTTGAAACCAAGGCTTGCTAAGTTTCTGTGAAAATCTCCTCTCATCATAGTTTAAAGATAAAATAAAAAATAAATCCACATCAGAGCTTCATTTAGAGTAATCGAACTAGCTAGCTATAAATATTCTCAAAAAAAATCTGGGGCACTAGATGGACATATACACAATTAGAATGATATGTAGGTCTACCATATAGTCACTTATTCAAGCCAAAAAGAGAATGGAAAGCATAAATAAAATAATCTACGAGAGGAGGATCTTGTGAATTAGATTTATCTAGTCCATAGTTGATTTAATTCTACTCCAGCTCATGTATATTTTGTACCTTTTTGTGATTCTATTCAGGTATATTTTTATGTGCGTAAACATATTAAGACATGGATATATATATATATATATATATATATATATATATATATATATATATATATATATATATATATATATATATATATATATATATATATATATATATATGCATTTTGGGTTCATGTATACTTAGACTTTTGTACACCTTCAAATAAATATACAGGGATGCAGATTGGAACACAAACTAAGCATACATGAGCAAAATGGCCGACACAATTTAGAATACTTCCTTCTTGCCATACGACGCATCAAGAAAAATATGCTTCATGTACCTATGTGCGAAAGGAGCATTCGAACATTATAAAAAATGTCAGCTACATGATTCAAGTTGGATCCGTGCACAAAAGTTATGCCAGAATCTAAGGACTCAATTGTCTCTATAGATCTCTTATTCCAGAAGCTAATGAAATTTGGATTAAGATAGTTTTTGAAATTATGATGAGACTTCAAACAAATTCAATAAAGTTGAAAATTATGAGAGGCTTCATAGAGTAAGCCCTCACTGGAATATTGGATTTTGAAAGACCGAGACGCATCAGATGATAGTCATAGGTCTATGTTTCACCTTTCTGCTCCTCGTATAACAAACTGAACCAGATGCTAGGTAAATCTATAAATACACCTCATACCGGAATCGTTTGGGCGCAGCTAGACCTAAATAAAATTTAAAATTCCTCATCTCAGTTGGGAAAAAATTCTAAATGTTTACATATTCAGTCCTATTTGACCCTTGAAAAGTTCTGAAAAGAATTGCAATCTGATAATTTTTTATTTGTACAAGAGCATTCACATGCAGTTGTTTGCTACAATTTAATAACGATACCAAGGAAAATCTACCTCAACGTCAAATTTGCAACAACCCTTACTTAACCCCAAGGAAGAACACGATGAAGTTTAATTTCTCTTACATTTGGTAGAGCCAACATTTCTAATTAATTAATACTCGGAGGATTAAGACATAACTTCCATATCCTGTGCACTTTCCACATCTCATAAGGCACAACATACAAGTAGTTAGCTAAGCATTCATCAATATCGATATAGCACTTGAGAACTATAAACTTGAATCAAACACACATCGAGTTTGACTGTAGATTGGTACAACCCGTATCTACCCTTAAAATATTCAAGCCTCAGTTCTGTTTCTGCACTCTATATCACTGTTTTAAATCTCGGCCGATATACTGGTATATCAGCCGAGATACAGGTATTTTAGTTAAAACGATACGATAAGTGCAAAATTTTATCGGATATAATTTTGGACCGATATGGACTGATATATCACCACGTAGCCGATATATCGACTGATATCCGAGATGAAATATCAGATATATCGCCACGTGACGCGTTTGAGGAGCTTCTACAAACGCATTTGAGGAACTTCTACAAAAGATAAGTATCCCTTATGAATTTATGACCCTAAACTTGCTTTAAGTAATTTCATATGAGTTATGTAGGCAATCACATATATATTTTTCATCTGGTATGATGTCCGGTACTTAACATCATATCGCGATAAATCACCCGATATCCGATATCCGGTATATAATTTTGCCGACCGATATATCGCCGATATCCAATATTTAAAGCATTGCTCTATATATATATATATATATATATATATATATATATATATATATATATATATATATATATATATATATATATATATATAATTTGCAAGATTGTTAATACACACACAACTAGATGAATACCCAATTCCATCAAACTGGAAAAACCACTGATATCTTCTTTCTGTGGCAACCTAACATTATGGTCTGCATAAGAAAATACTACATCCTAACACCACACAGCTACAGCTCATCACTTGCACTTCCTCATGAGAGAAAGGATTCCCACCTGACGACGCCTAATTCTATCCGAAGGGAACACCTATAGTAACACTTGAGTTTAGCTAGGCCACGAAACATTAACTATCGAAAGACGTGCATTGCTTAAAAACAAAGTGGTAGATGTAGAGAAAAGAACAGATATGATAGTTGGAAAAAGGGCATGAAATCTGTTTAATCAGTCTTGCAATTTGTTCCGTGGTGCATAAGAAAAAAGTAAAATACACGGTATGGTAGCATAAATATACAGTTGGAAATTATGAGAAAGTTCTCAGGTGAGAGGATAAGCACCAGAGAGATAGGGAAAGCTTCCCCTCTTTTATCTACTCATGAACTTTCTTTTCTCTTTCTTGTTCCAAGAATCAGGAACCCATCGAGTTGGTTTTTTCTGTAACAAACTCAAGGCTTGAAATTTCTCAGACCAAACACAAGAAATAGAAACGAAAAAGGGCTAGCAATTCATGGACTAGCTATCATTATTGTCAACATAACATACCTTCTCCGTGATGGCTGACAGTTCCATAAGACACAGGTCTTGAATCTCCTGAAAACTAAGGCTTTTCAGAAGAAGAAGAATAAAATAAAAATAAAAATAATCAAAACCAACAACAACAAGAATGAAGGGGGTTGATTACCTCTCACAGATTATCAAAGCTCATCCCTTGTGGCTCCATGAACTAACACAAAATCTTCAGGCTAGACTTGTCAATGGGTCGGGTCTGAACCCATACCCGACCCGTACCATACTTGATTAGTCGGATATGGGAACATCTGTTTGTTACCCAAACTCGTGTACCCGTTTGACTAAACGGGGCGGGCATGTGATAATTTGGAGAAGAAAAAGTTTCAGTATGTATATTCATAAAGCAATTACATCAATATATATAGATACATGAGAGAGAGAGTAGATAGATAAGAAAATGAGTAGTAAGATAAGATAAGATACGGGTATTTACAGATAAGGGTATCTAACAATAGGATAAAGATATCTAAAGATAAGAGTATCTAACACCCCCTCAAATTCATGGTGGATCAAACATCGAGAGTTTGAACAAAATCTCGCGATACTTATGAGAGGTTTTCGATGAGCTGGTCGATGGAACAGATTGTAATCAAGGGTGGCGTGGCGAGATCCAGATGTCCGAGAGGACGGTGAGCTCCATAGGGCGAGATCCAGATGGATCGGGCAGGGCGAGATCTAAAAAGATCATGCGAGAAGGCAAGATCCAGATGGATCAGGCATCAGATAAGAGGGCGAGATCCGGATGGATTCGGAATCAGGCAGGGCAAGATCCGGATGGATCAGGCAGTGCGAGATCCAAATGGATCAAGCAGAAGAAGTTTTTGTGAGCTCCTCGAACTCGACTGGCGGCGTGCTGGAGGGCGGTTGATTATCTGAGTATGACGAAAAGCCCAAGAGAGCTAAAATAGAGCCCAAGAGGGTTAAATTGATGAGAAAGCCTAAGAGGGCTAAATAGGGCCCAAGAGGGCTCAGATCAGATTCCACAATGTTGGAGGAACACGGGTGATGGTGGAGCCGACATCGGTGGATGCGAGAGGATCAGCAAGAACTCGGTCTTAGCTGAGGCAGAGGAGAATGCACGAGGACGACGAGGAAAGCTCTGATGTTGTATGAGGCGAAAATGGCCCGGCGCTAGACACACACTATGCGAGCGCGGCCCATTGCAGGCTCGAGAGCACCGAGAGAACTTCGATCAGCAGAAAAAAAATTTGAGAGGCTCTAATACCATGATAATTTGGAGAAGAAGTTCTAGTATATATATTCATAAAGCAATTACATCAATATATATAGATACAAGAGAGAGTAGACAGATAAGAAAATGAGTAGTAAGATAAGATAAGAAAAAGGTATCTAAAGATAAGGGTATCTAAAAATAGGATAAAGATATCTAAAGATAGGAGTATCTAACAGTATGGTTACACTTAAACCATACCCGTTTACCCGTGACCCGTTCGATCAGATCAAATCCCTCTTGTAAACGACCTCACCCTTTGCCTCTCTTTCACTCTTCTGTCCAACACCACCCTCAACATTGTTCCTCCTCTTCTTCTCCCACCCCGTTATTGCTCCCCTCTTCCATCACTTGCGACGACAGCCACCCAATCGCCGCCACCGCTGATTCTCCTACTCAATCTTCTTCAATTCTCTAATATCCCAAGGCTTCGATCTCGAATTCAACCTCGCTGATGATTCCAAGCTTGCACAATCGAGCTCGCTGAGGCTGCGATTTCGCCGAGACTTCAATCGAGCTCGCCGAGGCTTCGGTCTTGAATTCAAGCTCGCGGATGATCCCAAGCTCGCACAATCGAGCTCGTCGAGGCTTCGATCTCACCGAGGCTTCAAGCTCACCGAGGCTTCAATCGAGCTTACCAAGGCTTCGATCTCGAATTCAAGATCGCGATGGTCCCAGGGTTTGATCTCGAATTCAATTCCCTCATATATCCTGAGCCTTGTGATTTGTTTTTGTTGATTTTTGATTGATTATTTGAATTTAGGATCACGTTGGATTGATCACGCTGGATTTGCATTGATTATTGATTGATCACCTGAGGTAATTGATCACGCTAGATTTTTGATTGATTATTTGGATTTGATCAAGTCGGATGTGATTTTGAGAGATAAGATCACAGGTCCAGGTAAATGGGTTTGGATCCGCGGGTACAACAGGTTCGAGTATGGGAACTAGTCTTCTGGATCCGCAGGTAGACGAGGCGAGTATGGTACTCCCTTGGGTAATTGGGTCTGGGTCTGGTACCACTCGTACCCGCCCCGAACCCGATCTGTTGACATGCCTACTTCAGGCCATCTGATGAACATAAAAAAGAATAAAATATAAAAAACACAAAATTAATTCAGTGTTTCTCTTATTTCAGCAAGAAACAAGAATATGAACCCAGACCAATTAATAATATTTCAAATTGAAGTGAGAAAGAACTTACAATTCATGATCCAGTGCAATGTTGTCAAGACGCAAAGCGCAAAGGGTCTAATGTGTGTGAGGCGCAAAGCGCAAGCGAGGCGATGCGCCTTACTGCAGTGAGGCGCAACTATTTTTTATTATTATTACTTTGAATTAATATAAGAATGAAGGTAAAATCATAAGTTACACAATAAAGAAAAATGTGTGCACATGTATAGTTGTCTGATGATCTATATCTACATAGAGATCACATGAGACTTTTTTCTTTTTATAGTGTCTTTTATAAAATTGCATATATTTTAGTGCTATTCTTATTATGAAATTTCTAATGTAGTCTAATTATTCTTGCAGGTTCACAATCAGGAGTCAGAGGAATCAGAGCATGAAGGTAAAAAAGAACAGAATCTTGCAAAATTTTATTGTATTCGGATCATGAAAATTTGTAATGAATTTAATAAATTTGTAAATTTTAATTTTTGAGAATGTATGACAACCTCTCACTTACAGATTACAACTGCAGTCGATCCCGGTATCTGCAATGTCAAAACGCGTCCAATGATGATATTCTTTCCTGACAAATAAATAAAAAAATTGAGAAAATTAATCATCACAAAAAAATGGCTCAATGCTACCATACAATATATCAACAAAAAACACGTAGAGAGAGGGAGACGACCAGACAGAGAGTGGAGAGAGAGAGAGAAAGAAAGAGAGAAACTAACAGAGAAAGAGAGAGGGAGCCAGAGTAAGAGAGAGGTGGAGACGAGAGAGACGAAGATAGAGAATGAGAGAGAGACAGAAGAGAGAAAGAGACAGAGAGAGACAGAGAGAGACGAAAGATACAGAGAGACGGAGACAGAAAAAGAGAAAGAGAGACAGATACATAAAGAGACAAAAAGGGACAAATATATATAGAGAGAGAGAGGGACGGAGACAGAGAGAAAGAAAGAGCAAGAGAAGAGAGATCAGAGATGGAGCCAGAGAAGAGAGATGAAGACAGAGCCACAAAAGAGAGAATGAGCCAAAAAAGAGAGAGGTGGAGAGAGAGAGAACCGGCGTCGAGGGCCGCGTCGAGGCGGGGTCGAGGGAACGCCAGTGCCCTTGATCGAAGAGGTGGGAATTTTTCTTTTTCGTTCTTTTTCGTTATGTTTTTTTCTTTTTATGTAAGAGAAGAGGGTCGGGTCTACCCGCTTCAATAGCGGGTTGGGACCCGTCCCGCCCAGCACCCTGAAGGCGCTGTGAGGCGCATGCCTCGGGCCTTGCGTGAGGAACGTGTGAGGCGACGTTGGGCGCGCGCCTGGCCTCGACTGCGCGCCTCACCGTCATCGCGGGGGTGCTGGGCTGCGCTTCGCATCGCCCTGCGGCTCAAGCGCGTGCCTCGATGCTCCTCTGACATCACTGATCCAGTAAATTTAGAACCCTAGCAGAAACCCAAACTGTAAAGTCTTTAATTATTATAGTTACATATTATTAGTCATGTTGTAGTTAATAAATTAGGAGTCAGAAAAAGTTTTTATATGCTACTATCAGAGTCATGTTTTTATATATTATTAGGAGTTTTACTTTGTATTATGAGAAATAATTATATCAAGATTAGAGATTTTTTTTATTATGTAATTGTGATGCCTATATATTTGGGGTATTGCCCACATCAATAATAATACGAAAATCTCTTCTTTTAAAATTCTCACATGGTATCAAAGTAAAAATCCTGATCCTAGCATCTTTTTCAAAAACCCTTATACCCTAGCTAGATTTTCTTGCCTTCGCCTAATAAAAAAAACTTACTGTTCATGTGAATAGTACCATGGTACTGTTCATCGTGAACAGTGTCGCAGATACTGTTCATCATGAACAATGTTGTGAACATTACGAGGTACTATTCATCTAAGAAACTCAAATGGAAGAGTCTCTCTCCATCATCTCCTTGCTAATTTATCTCCAACCCGCCACGATCATCACAAACCCTAATCATCATCCATTTCTACACCATCCAAAGTCCTCTGTTGCTCTTGTCGATTGATTTTTTGGTTCCCGATCACCTCTGTAGCACTCGTCGGACTCCCTGTTACTTTCTACTGCCTCAATATTGCTTCTGATCATCTTCAATCATCTCCACAGTAACAATTGCAGTGTTTACGGTCTCTATCTTCTACTGTCGAGGCTTCTGTTGCTGCCTATCGTCTCTGCTAAGTCAATTGTAACCATTTATTGCTCATATTGCGCGATGTACGCTGATTTTTACTGTCAAACTCAAGGGGAAGAATTATTTATCCATGACAAAGTCTGTGCGTGTATTTTTTGGTATTTACTCTATTGAGTTTGAGAAATTTCTCAAAATCTCATCTTCTTCTGAGTACTAAGTTAGAGAATCTCTCAGAAACTCTTTTTATGTTGGTTGAGTTTAAGGATATCTCAAAACTTCTCCTTACCTTAAGTTTGAGGATCTTTCAGAACCTCCTTTTCTACTGTCTGAGTTTGAGGAGCTCTAAAATATCCACTTCTACTGAGCTTGAAGATCTCTAAAATCTCCACTTCTATTAAGTTTTGAAAACTCTAAAATCCTATCTATATTCAATGATCATGCGCTCTTTACGTTTTGATTGACAACTTCAACATCGACATCAATGCTTCAGCAGCGTGAAATCAGTATTTTCTTGATCAATGCTCCAGCATAGAATCAACAATGTGTCATCGAATCAGCAGTGTGAAAATTTTATTTTATGATATATTTTACTAGTGTTTATAACAAGTTGGGCATGATTGACATCTATGCTCCAGCTTGAGGGAGAGAGTTAAAGTCTTTAATTATTATAATTATCTGTTATGAGTCATATTGTAAGTATTATATTAGGAGCATGTTTTTATATGCTACTTGGAGTCATATTTTTATATGTTATTAAGAGCTTTACTCATATTATGAGAAGTATACACTATTAAAGGTTATTATTATGTAATTATAATGTCTATATATTTATATGTAATTGTAATGTTCTATATAGTTAAAACATTGCTCACAATAATAATAATACGAAAATTTCTTCTTCTAAAATTCTGATGAAGAGAAGAATATTCAAACAACAGCGATTTCAGTTAGGACGGTTTTTACTCTTTTTTTTTTTTTTTTGAGTTTCCCCAATAATTTCGTCAATTTCGCTTCTCCGATTCAAATTCCCATAAACACAGCAATCAAAATCAAAGCAAAAAGTAAAGGAATGGGAAAAGACAAGGCATGAGAAAGACACACCTCCTTCCTGTGCCGCCTTGCAGCAGTCTCCGATATCCGAGCCAAAGCACGGAGAAAGACAAACAAGATGAGAGATACAAAAAAACAAATAACTAAAAATGACGAAGAAAAAAAAAGAAAAAAACTGTTTGCTCAATTTCTCACGGAAGTAGCAGAACGCGTGGCGCAGTTTCTATCCATTCCTTCCTTCTTCTTTCTTCTTCTTGAAGAGAAAAAAAAAGCAAAAATGAAACGGTGGTGGTGGCGGGGGGAGCTGACAGAAAGATAGGTGAGCACACAACTTAACGGGAAAACCTTTTCAACAACACGAAGCTGATGCTCTTGTTTTCAAAAATGCCATTACTGGTGTGTGCTCACTCTCTTCTGTCAGCCGCCTCTCTCTCTCTCTCTCTCTCTCTCTCTCTCTCTCTCTCTGCGCATCACTGCATGTGCTGCTGCTTTTTGATGATCAGAGATTGAATCAAGATACTGATGCATCTCCCCTCAATCTCTCTTTCTCCTCTTTCTGCTTTCTAGGGTTTTTCGTCTCTCTCTCTCTCTCTAGAACAAAACAGAACGGAGAACAGTCGGTTGTTCTCCATTCCTCGCTCTCTCGCTCGCCCTCCCTCTTATTGTTGATGTTGGCACGTGCGAGGCATGAGATTGGGAGAGAGGAAGAAGGTGGAAACTTGGGGATGGGGATGGGATGGCGATGGGGATGGGACGGACGCTCTCTCTCGATCCCCAAAACTAATTAAGTAATAATTAATTAATTAACACATGTCTCGCGTATCTCTACGCTGTCGACTCCCCATCGTCCCCGCAAATACAGCAGCACCATACACCGGCGGTGGGGACCATACACGACCGGGGGGCCCACATAGTCAGTGGAGGAGGAATCACCAGCGGAGCCGTGTGAAATCGCCGATGACTCTCGTATTGCATGCTGGCGAGACACCACTCTGTACTACTCCCTTTTCCCTCTCGAAAATATCCGAGCTCAGGCGATTGTCCGGCTAATTATTTAGACATGTACTGATAAGGGCGTGTACTATATTATCTAATCTGGTATTTAATTTTTTGGCCCAGGAATTTGGGGGACCACTTGCACGGACACTTAATACACTGTATTATTACTACAAATAAAGATCATTTATGTGGCCTTAAATCACCGACTAGTTACCCTTTTGTGCTCATAATCCCACACAATGCGCCATTTGCAGCAGGGGATATGTACCTGCTTCCTCATCCTCATCCTCATCCTCGCCCGCCGCCACAGCAATAGTCGTTCTCCACCCAAAATTATGTAGGTGGTTGGAGAGGATGCCGCTATCAATATTTCATCAATTGGTCCTCAAAATCTATTTATTTATATTTCATCCATTGCTATTTAGGACAATGTTTGGATTAAGCCTTCCTTTTAAAAATAATTTTAAAAACATACCCCCTCTAAAAATATTTGTAAAACTCGATTTCTAAAAGTCGACTAGCAGCGCCAACGTGACGTGTCTCGTTGATATTGTATGTTTTCCAAAAAAATTCTTAGATAGGCAACTTCAGAAAAAAAAAAAATATTATATCTTTTTAACAAACTCCAGAGTTGGCAATCTTAAAGTCCAAAGACTGCCAAAACAAAACAAGCTTGTGTTTTTTATTTTTTGGTCTAAGGGAACTCTGACCTTGTCAAGACCGGAGTTCTTAAAAGCTTCTGATTTTTTTTGCTCTCACAAGCTTCTGATTTTTTTTTGTTTTTGGTCTAAGGGAATATCGGTCTTGCCAAGACCAGAGTTTTCAATATACGTTTTCAATATGGGTTTTGGCCATTGTTTGACTGCCAGCCTCGAAATTTGTTAAAAACTAAAAAAAAAAGCTTTTTTCTCTGGGGTTATCAACCCCGGAGTTTTTCAAAACATACAACATCAGTGAGACACGCCACGCTGGCGACAGAGCCGACTTGGCCAACGTGACGCCGACATGACGTGTCAGAGGTTAGTTTTGCTAATTATTTTTAGAAAGAGTTTGTTTTTAAAATTATTTTTAAATGAGCGCTTAATTAAAAATTCGTCCTTGCTATTTATAATTGTTAAAAAGTACAGTTTATAATTAGAATTAAAATATTATTATAGTTAGAATTTTTCACGTTATCTCATTATAAAACTTGTACCCTCATCAATAATATACAAAATTCATTTTGTTCAGCTGCTCTAACATAATATCAGATCTATCGTTCTAAGAAAATTCTACATGTTGTGATGAAAAAAAAACTCACTAGTTCGCGATGGATGAATCTCCATCACAAGCGACTGGACGCTCCCCGAACTGACCTGCCAGAGCACACAGAGAAAAAACATCTTTCGAGTTAGAAGCACCAGTGTGGTGACAGTTTAAGACCTTCGGGCATTAGAATCAGTAGGAGGAGCGGAAAGAGAGACCAACACAGGGAAATTGTCAGTGTCGTGAAAGGGTAGACTAGTACAAGAAAACTGCTAGTGTGTAATGGTACACCAGAATAGGAAAAACATTCAGTGTAGTGGAATGGACTAGCACAGAAAAACTGCTAGTGTGTAATGGTGGACTGGACAGAAAAACTTTCAGTATCGTGGGGTATGCGCTCTGGGGTTAGGGAAGTGACCTCCTTCTCCTTAGAGAATAAAGATAGTATATACTTGACATGGTTACTGGCGTGGAGACAGAATTGATAGACTGTTCTAACTACACGTGCTAAAGTTGTTGTAACGATCATGATTACTGGTGCTGGTTGGTTGGGATTGCATGGTGGGGAATTTGTAACTGTCTATAACTACTCGCGCTAATAGGAGCGTTACACGTTATGAACGTGGTGAAGAATGGACTTGCATAACTGTTGGTGGAGATCAGAGATGATCTATCTTAGTGCTAGAGGTTCGGAGCTGGAGCCTTCGGAACGGGGAGGGTCTCGGAGTGGAGAAGACCCTGAGGTGATAAGGACTTCAGAGGTAAAGGCCTCATATAGGTAAAGGTCTCGGAATGGTGAAATGCGGCTCTGAGTCAGAAATGTCTTTGGGACGGAGGCAGCTCTGAAAAGGCTTGATGTGGCAGAGGTTTTAAGATAGACTCATAGAGTTGTGGATGTCTTGGAGGAACTCCTTGTTAGTTTGAACATGTGTCATCATCCTAATGTAGGTCAATTTTGACCATTAAAGATACCCCCCCACTTCCCTACTTGTAGAAGCCTGCAGAAGAGAAGTCGGAAAAGCGAAGTGGATTGGAGGGAATCTTATTGTCTTAAACTCACTTTGGCACTTGTTGATAGAGGAGCATATGACGAATTTCTTCGGATCATTGCAGATCTTCTGGAATTAATTTGAGATCGTACAGCTGGTTGTTAGTTGTTACATCCGTCAGTTGGATTCCTCAAAAGTTACATCCCGCGTCTCTCGAATCCTGGTGTCATTATGACTAGGATTGTAGGATTTTATGACTTGACAGTGACAGTTGAACTTTTGTCATTACCGTTGACTAATAATCTTGAAAAGTTGGCCAACTTTTCAGGGATTGGTAGTTTGAATTGAAAGCAACATGGCTTCTCATGTAGGTCGCCTAGAGGGGGGTGAATAGGTGACAAGCTAATCAAATGCAAAACTAATACGGAATTAAAACTATTATGCAACTACTATGCAAACTAAAAAACTACACACAACGTATAACCAAAGAGTGCAGCCAAATCCCTGGTGAAGGGCTCTGAACTATCTCCTCAAGATTCCTCTAGATTAAGAGTTGAGATGCCACTATGACTCTCTTGGCTGAATACAAGTGTGAGAAAAAATCCCAAGCATATACTCAATAGAGTACAAATATATCAAGTATATAAACATGTTAACAATAAAAGCATGCAAGATATAAAACACAAATGAGTTGAGAGAGATGAGCAATCGCAAACACAGGAGAATTGTTTCGAGGTTCGAGCACACTTACTCTACGTCCCCGCCTTTAACACTATGAAGGATTTTCACTATAACGATCCCGCAAGATCACTCGGTGCCGCAACACCTACAACGAGCTCTCTTAAGAACTCTTGTGCTCACAAGTCTCTCACTTTTTCCACAAGAACAACACACGCAAGCACACTTGCTTGCCGAGGCCGCACCTTTACAATGAGCTCCTTCAAGAACTTTTCACAACACGAACCTGCAAGTTCGCCTCCTCAAATACAAAGATGAAAACTTGGTGATCTCTACACTTGATCACCAAAAACACTCTCACAATAAATGATTCCTAGAGGATAAATATAGTAATAAAAAGCTCAAGTTTGTGTGAAAAAACAAGATAGATTTGTAGAGGAAAAACTCAAGAAATCTTTTTGAAAATACAAGAGAAATACACTTGATAAACTCACGTTTGATATAGAAATGAAGCTCTAAAATATTATTGAAAAACTTCTGTGGAAGATAGGAATATAGCTCAAGAAAACACTTCTCAAAATCTTATTCAAAACTGACCAAAAGACTCCTATTTATAAGGGTTCAAAAAACTAGACATTTGGCTCAGTTTTCAGGCCATATTAACCTATTGGTCGACCGGTCAACGGTCATATTTCAGACCGTTGGGGTTGTCGATCGACCGCACCCAGGCCAAAGCCCAACGGTCAACCGCTCGGTCGACGGTGGCCAAAACCAGAGAGCTGGTCTCTCTAGTCGGTCAGCCAGATCCAGAGAGCAGCCTCTCTGGATCGGTCGACTGTCCGGTCGATTAGCCCTCAAGCCATGAGCTTGTGCATGCTCTGTGCATATCGGTCGACCGCTCTGTCGACCGACCCCTGGTTCGGTCGACCGATCGGTCGACCGCCAGAAACCCAAAATCAGGGTTTTATGGTTAGGAAATTTGACTTGTGATATTCTAAAATTTTATTTAAAATCCATAAAAATCAACAAAAATAAGTTCATTGAAACTCTTTGAAGTACAAATATATGTGATCAAAAATTAACGCATATTACAAACAAATTGAACTATTTTTGAGGCATAGAATTTAAAGCTTAAACCGAAAACCGTATTTTTCAAAATCAAACTTCTAAATAAAAATCTATTTTTTTAAAACTTGTTCAAATTCAAAAACAAGATATTAAAACTCATTTGAAGCATAATTATATGGATATGATCCAATACATATATAATATGAAATATACTTATTTTTGACAATAAGCTCAAAATATGTTTTGATAAATACAAAACTTGAAATCATGAGCTAAAAACATCAAAATAAGTTTTTCTAAACAATATGAAGCATCAATGTGTATAGATGAAATTCAATACACATATAAACTATGTAAACTTGTTTTGATGAAATCTATTTATAAAACATAAAAATGTATTCTTTGAAGACCAACATCAAAATGAAACTAAATTTTCTAAAACTATTTCTTGTGAAAACACTATATAAATTTTGTGTGTGTAAATGAGCTTGAGCAATCCACTACTAATCTATTCTTTACATTTTATCTAAAATAAAAATCTTAAAACTTACAAATATGACTCAAGTCTTGAAAATCTTCTTTTCTATCTTGACTTGGTCCAAACTTTGATCCATGAGTTAGACTCCTCTTTGAGTACTTGATGCGATCTTGAAGCGCGAGCTCTTGAATCACCACATACTAGCTTCAAAACTTGACTTCAAATCTTTCGTTGAAACTAAACATCGACTAAGATTTTGATAAATATCTGAAACTTATTTAACACAAGATTATTAGTACTATAACTACATGAGTTAATCATCATCAAAACTAGAGTGATGGGCCTTTGGGCCAACATCTCATTCATCTATAAATGGAAAGAGATCCGTGGGAGGAAATCATCTTCAATGTCTTCTCGAAAATCCTTGCTTCAAAACCTTACTTCTTTCCTTGATGTGTCACCATGTTCTCCTCTTTTCTCTTCATCAGATGGAGAAAGGAAAAGGAGAGGGAGGAGGATGAAGAAGTGGTGATCAAGCTCTCTCTCTTCTAGAAAGTCTAGATGGCGTGTCGCATTAGTTGTCATGAATGGGCTGCTACGACCCATTAGTTGTCTGATAAGTTATCGCCACCGGAGGAGAGATGAAGAAGGTAGAGCGCTTCGCTGTCCTGTATCGGAAGCTACCAGGGGTAATAATGTACGCTTTGAGGAAGCCTTGGCAGACTAATTATTTTAGATACCACTGGAGGCTTCTGCAGTAGGTAGTCTTGTGTCCCTTAGTGTCATGGTAGGAACAATAATCTTCTGCTCTAGAAAGTGCAGGGTCATGTTGGATCGGCTTCGGGCATCTTACCCATAGTTGGTCCTTGGTGGCACAAAGACCTTGTTGATGGGGAGCCTCAGCAGGGTGAAATGATGTTCTTCTGTAATTCCCGATCTCATGGGTACATAGACGTTACTGTAACGTATATACGTAGGTAAAAAATACCCTCACATATATACACTAAGCATCAGTATAGGTAAGAATCAGAGTACGAAAGTACGTGGTACTTTATACATTCCAACAAGAGTACAATTACAAAATTATCACAGGATGTGACATAATGTTATAAGAATATTACATCACCTGATAGGCGCAAATGCGAGAATACAAAGAGATTACAATCATGAATAGTACAAAAGGAGGCTCAGAGTCATAACAGAAAAACTCCAGAATCGAGCAAGGGAGTCTGGAAGGATAGGGCCTCAGACAATCTTCCGTTGATCCACTACGCTTTCGTTGCGCCACTCTGATTAGCATGATGAATTTACCAGCTCCAAGCTCCAGGATCTGGACATGAGGATTTAGGGGAGTCAGAACTCCCCAATGAATGGTGTTGCGAATGCCAAGTAGCGTGCAAAGATAAGATCACGTGTATTTATAAATCCAAATCATAAACATGCATTGAAAATCGTGTCGTGAGCACAGGCATACAGAAGCAAGTATAGAGATAGCAAGTAAAAGCCCAAATTACCGATCCGCGAGGTTGGTACATCGAAAGAATAATTCAAATAAGGAAACCCTCACATATATACCATATATACCTCACGTCACTGTATCCTGAGTTGATATAACCTGAATTGTTTCCTAAACTAAGAAAATATCATAAAAATCGATAAAACTGATAATACTGAATACAAGCAAAATCAACTGTACAAGCTCAGTTTACGGCTTCATAAGGCAAGTACGTCGAAGGAATAATCCAAACAAGATAACCCTCATCTATATACCCTATGCTCTATGTTACCGTAATCCGAGTGTATACAACCCGAATTGCAAAACATACAACAAACTATTAGTTGGCATCTTTTATTATAATTATAGCTCGTCCTATCCATATATCTAGGTATGTGCCCTAGCGTTCCAACACAGATATCCATATATGATTAAGCCGAGATTGTTATTGGAAACTGATGATGAGATCATTGGATTAATTTTACAGTGGGTCCCGTACATACCCGGGACCACGACCCAGGATGTTTCGGTGCTGACCCGGAACTTGCCGCTAGGCAAACAGGAAGGTGGATCTTATATTATACCCATTCAAGAATACAACAGGAGCTAGAGAGTCAGCGCTCCCCTCGGACTTCTGGAGGCCCTTAAGTAGATCCAGAAGTTAGATTTGCATAACATATCTAATACCACGATAAACATATTCACCACTTAAATTCTATCAGTTTCTCTCTTACCCGATGTAAGTTATCTTTTTTATATTTTATTAGATAATTATCAGTGTATGAAAATGAGCAGGAGCATGTCAGGAATGTCAGGAGTACAAGTGTATCAGGAGTACGATTTGTACTGGTATAAATATATCAAGATATGTCAAGATATCAGGTCATCGTTCCCGTATTGTGATAATTATAGGTCAAATATCAGGCACGACAGACGATAAGTGATATCAAACAGGTGTCAGGTGATTACATGCAGGAGTCAGGTGTTCAGTAATAGCATGATGGATATCACCATCATATATTTCAATACAGGAAAACAGTACCGATACAGGGGATCGATAGAATACAGATAAATGATACAGTTTTAAAAACAATATAAGTACATGCTTCAAACTCTTCATTATCATCAAGGAAAGGATAATAGCAGAGTTACCCAGAAGACAAGCGGCGTGCAAACAAGCGTACATTCAAGAGACGCTAAACAAGCTGGAGTGAGGCTAACGCACAGCGCTAAATGTTATCACGTCCGGTGTAGTTACCGCTCGCAGCGAAGCCATGATAACGTAAAGCAATCGCTTGCGACGTAACTACACTCGGACGGAGTTAGCGATAGAGCGCTGAGCGCTAGGCTCGCTTATCAAGCAGAGCATAAGAGCTCGGATGCTGAACGCAACCCGAAGGTTGGGTATAAAAAGTCCGGAGGCTGAACGCAGCCCGGAGGCTGGGTATATTACTTGCAGAAGTTGTTAGTACCATATAAGCACATATATAAACGTGACAATGACTAGAGTACCGTGGATTAGTGAAGCCAAAAGGTAGAGGGTAGAGCCTGGAGGTCGAGTAGAGAGCCTGGAGGCTAAACGACCACAAAGAGTCGACCACGCATGGTATAAAGTAATAAAAGAATATATCACAGGCTTGGTACATGTACAAGAAGTAAACTATCCTAGTACAAGTATTCGTCACAGGTATAGTACATATCTAGTTTGAGGCACTCGGCCACATACAAATACAATCACACAGTACAATACAAAATATAAAATACAAGCGGGGTAATAAATACATGAATCCCTGAAATAGACTCAACCCATCGAAGTGGGAAGACATAATAAAGAGGCAAGGATACTCGCCTAAATCTTCCTAAAACACTGAAAACTCCAGAATCCTAGGAACACGTGCACGCCTCCAAATATATATATATATTTAGAGAGAGAAATAGACTAAGAGAGCTAGAGAGAAAGAGAGAGTTAGAGAGAGAGAAATTTAGAAAGAGAAAGAGAGAGCTAGAGAGAAAAACCTAGAGAGAGAAAGAAAGAGCTAGAGAGAGAAATAGATTAGATAAAGAGAAAGAAATGGAGAGAGAGTGAGAGACTGGAGAGAGAATGTAACACTTGCCTTAATTAAAGCATTTCTTTGTCCTAAATAATCATTAGGGGCAATGGGATTAATATGTATGCATGATATCTTAGTAAGCCATATGCATTATACGGGTATTATACGGATACCTATATACAAGTGTATACGTAAGTATTTATATGTATAAGAATTATGCCCCAAAGTCAACATTACCACTATTCCCACCATGCTTGTACTTCATGGAGAGGGGAGAGGCATGGAGTTGATTATGGAGTGAATTAAACTTGATGGGATGTTTAAGGGACACTTGGCACATTATTATGGAAGGATAAAAGACTATAAATAGAAGGGATGAAGAGGATTAAACATTGGATCAACAAACTCTCTCCCTCTTCACAAACTCTCTCTCTCTCCTTTCACAACAACAACAACAGCAACGGCAACAACAACAACAACAACAGCAACGGCAACAACAACAACAACAGCAACAGCAACAACAACAACAACAGCAGCAGCAGTGAAGGGGCAGCAGCAACAACAGTCAAAAACAGCCAAAAATCAGGCCATACCACTTCAAGAGTGAGTAGAACATGCTAATCTTAACAACATGATGAGTAGAAATAAGTAGGAATTGAAATAAGTGTAAGAGATATACAAGTATTTGACCTTATGTAGGTTTTGGGTTCATGTGTTTCAATTCCGCAAGTATTACTCATGTTGTTTATGAATCCATGATTTTATTACATGTCTTGCATATTGATATTATATGATGGCATGAATGCATCGGAGGAAGGGACCGGGTTGAACCGGAGGCGTAGAAGGGGAGATATATATTATGTATCGGAGGAAGGGACCGGGTTGAACCGGAGGCGTAGAAGGGGAGATTATATGTATTGTATCGGAGGAAGGGACCGGGTTGAACCGGAGGCGTAGAAGGGGAGATTATGTGTATGTATGTGGTTGTCACTATGATATAAGTCCTATGTTATATTCATGTATAAACCCTTAACAGCAAATCTGGAAATGACTTCTTAACAGGCACTTTTTAAGTAGGTTAGTCGACTAAGTCCGGAATTAGTCGACTATAGGTGTGATACTTTAGGCAGATAACTGCTGATATAGCAGGATTAGTCGACTACAAACAGACTGTAGTCGACTAATCCCAGATACAGAGAGTAAACAGAAAGTTGACAATCCGTTTTTGACAGTTTTAGTCGACTTGAGTCAATTACTAGTCGACTAATACTGTGGATTAGTCGACTACATAGGGAGGGTAGTCGACTATAGGTGACATCCAGAGAGTAACACAATTTTTGATCCAGAGTTAGTCGACTATACCAAGGAGGGTAGTCGACTACATAAATTCCTGGCTGCTAGTAAAGTAGCAGGTGTGTGTGAAGCAGAGTTGGTCGACTATAGCTTCATATCAGTCGACTTACAGTGAGTATTAGTCGACTATAGGGTGGCCTAGTCGACTAATAAGGCATTGTTACTGTGTTTTGTTTTGGCTCATGGCTAATTACAAGATCCTACAAAAATAGTATATCGACACACATGTCAACCAGATAATTTAGCCATGTATACCTACTTGATAGGCATGTTTAGTTATTGTTTTACTCACTGAGCCGTCAAGCTCACTCTATTCTAACTCCACCTACAGGTTTGGACAAGGGCAAGGGACCCGCTTAAGGGCAGTTGTGCGGGACAAGCGCCACCAGAACCACTGTATTAGAAGTTACTTTTGTTATGTATATAACTTTGTATTAACATGCGTACTTTTAGTAAGTGTTACTCTTGGCTTGTAATTCTATTAGGACCTAGTGTTGGACCCTCACTCGTATGTATATATGTTGTCACGATGAATGTAGACTGTGTTCTTATGGATTAGTGAACTATATGTGTTAGTATGATAAGTCTCGAGTTGTTCATACATGTTATCTTTAGTGGAAATTTTGATGTATTGTAGAGAGTTCTGATGATTATGTTGGAAGTATTGTACCTTGATGGGTCTCACGCTTGGATTATACGAGATAAGTATGGTTAAATGGAAAATTTTAAACTGGGACCGTTACAGTTGGTATCAGAGCAATGGTTTAGAAGTAGAAAGAGTAAGAGATGATGAAATTATTAGGTTACACGTGCAGACATATGATCATAGTTAAGTAATTGGCATTAGGTGTCAAGGGATGCATTAAATTATCTATTGAAAATGAGTTATTCTAAGGACATGAGACTTATGAGTAGGCTAAGGATAAGTATAGTTACCAGTGTATCTATTTATGTTGCTTCTTGATGATAGTCGTATGATTGAGACTATTTCATGGACTTGAGATTGATACGACCTTTTTGTTTACATATAGATGGGGGACTCCGATGTATGCTGGCCAGTCTCTAGCTCCGACAGCTCGAGTGAGAGCTGGGTAGCGGACTCCATGGACTGGGAGTACGAGTCGGACGAAACTGACCCAGCGAAAATGATTATGCCCCTAAACTGGGTAGATTGTGAAGAGGTCGAGTCGCAGGCATCTAACAAGCCTGAACCAACCCATGTTGACACAGGTAGTCTTGTGGGAGATTCACTTGAGATACCAGTGACGGAGCATTCTTGTAACACCCGCTCCCGGAATACGTACTTAGTTGCGTATTCAGATTTTTGATCGTATTTTTTCGATTTACCTTCTGTACTTATTTTGTATTATGAATTGTTTATATGATTGTTTTGTCTTAAATTTGGATTCGTGGACTCGGAGTCAGCCCTAGTCTGAACCGAAGACCCGATCCTAATGTATTACTTGATTTGGTCTTTCCGGTAATTAGATTTGACCGATTTCAGTTTCAAATATTATTTTCCTATATTTTAGATTTTATATGATTTTCTGGAATTTTCCTGAATTTAATTAAATATCTTCAAAACCGGTGTCGGCCAGTGCCGCTGACCGATTCCCGGATTTTTAGTTTACAAACAGTTTAGAATTTCTAAAAGTTCCTTTAGACATTATTTCTTAAAATCGTATTTCTTACCTAAATTCTTTTTTTGGGAATTTTATGATTTTATGAAAATTCCACCGGAGTCGGTAGCTAGCTGATTCCGGGATTTTTAGTTTTAAAACTGTAAAGTATTTCTTAAAACTGATTTCACTATAATTCTTAGATTAATATTCTTGATTTTTGATAATTATTTCGGGTCGTTCCGAGATACTTGAATTTCGGACGATTCCAGTATTTTCCCGAAAGATTTCCGCATCCGCAACCGAATCCCGGGAATCCGCCACTTTCATTATTTTTCATTTTCTCTTCCAAGAGAATAATTTCCCTTTTCCATTTTCTTTTCCTTTTCCTATTTTCTTTCTTTCCTTCCACCCTAACTTTTCCCCAAACTTTTACAACTTCCAATTCCTTCTCTAATCTTCCAATTACTTCCACCACAAATATCTCCACCTCACCCTCCACCTCACCCCTCACCTTGGCAAGCCAAGTGGCCAAAAGAGGGACACCTCACCTCCCCACTTTACAAAAACCCCCTCTCTTTTAATTATTTGCACCTCCTTCACAAAATCTAAAACCTATAAATACTTTTCCTTCTCCTTCTTCATTCATTTTCACTTCATCTTTCTCTTTCTTCTCTTCACCAAAACCCTAACCTCCAACATCTCCTTCACCTCCACCACCTCCACCGGCGCCTCCGGCCACCACGACTCCGGCGAGAGACCCTGATCTCCGGCCACCACTTCTTCTCACCAACACCAACAACAAAACCTCCACCAAATCCCACTTTCTTCTTCATCATCAACTTCCATCACTACCACCATCACTCCATCACCTTGTACTTCTTTTAGGTAAGTGTTCTTCTTCACCAAGCCTTGGATAATTCTTAGTATACTTGTGTCTTCAAATCATGTAATTTGATCATCAAACAAAACCATCACAAATCTGTTCTGTGTGCTGTTTCCAGTCGATTAGTCGACTTGACCTAAGGACTAGTCGACTTGAAACCCTTAGTTGAAACGTAACCTTTTCTGGAGCACAGTTTTAGTCGACTTAGGTTATTTATTAGTCGACTGGAAACCTCTATTAGTCGACTACTCCCTTGACCCTAGTCGACTAACTTTTCCTGAATCAAAACCCAACTTTCTGTAACTCAGTATTAGTCGACTTGACATGACTGTTAGTCGACTTGAGATGTCTGTTAGTCGACTACTCCCTTGACCCTAGTCGACTAACTTTTCCTGAAACCAGAACCCAACTCTCTGGAACCCAGTTTTAGTCGACTATACCAGACTGTTAGTCGACTAACCCCTCTATTAGTCGACTACCCTTTCCACCTAGTCGACTAACTTTAGCTGCCTGTTATGGTTGATTTCTTTCTTGAATAGGAACCTTATCCTCTAGACTTACATCACATATTGGTACTACTTGACTTGTCTATTGACAAACATCATCTTCCCTTCTCTTTCTCTCTCCTCTTCACTCTACATATTTATATATCATATATTATGGCGCATCCCGAATTCCGTGGATTTCGGACCTTTCGGCATATTTGGTGATTTAGGCGAGTGTTCTCGCTCGCTACCCTCTTGCTCCCTATTTCATTGATTATGCAAATATTCTCGTTCTAGTCTCCATGTATTTATTTCATGTTCTATATCTTTTACTGTTTTATACTATGCGTGGCCGACCCTTCGTGGTCGTTGTACTTTGGGTTACTTTTATGTTACCTTGCCATACCATTACCTCAGACTAGTCAGTTGCATGCTTCTATTTAACACATGTATATCACCTGGCATCTAGTGTGTTATCACCTGACCACCATGCATGCTATTATTTGGCAAGACCCTCTTGTTATGTCATGATTTACCCAGACTGTTATCAATTTCTTGTCATGTTGGTTGCTTGTTAAATATCATCACCTTATCATGCTATCTCTTGACACCAAGCATGATGCACCTGATTTTGATATAATTATCACGATAACGGGAATGTAGTATCTGATCTCCTGTTATGATTCCAGTTATGATTCTTGTTATGTATTCCAGTTATGATCCTGCTCATTCCCGAAATCTGGTAATTATGTTAATAAACCATAAAAAGGACAACTTGTATGGGGAATGGGAGGAAGTGATGGATGCCGGAATGATACCTTGCTTATAGTAATGGAATAAAATATTGGCGGTAGTGTTAGTGGGACTCAGGGCCCACAGGAGATGCGTGTTAGGGGGACTTTGGGCCTCCAAACTGGTTCCAGGTGTATGGAAACTACTATAAGAAGCTCTATCAGTTCTCCATCTGCTTCCGTTAACAACCCTCGGCTTGCTTATATATGGATGTATGTGTGTCGGGGTGTACACCCGGATACATACCTAGATATATGGGTCAGACGAGTAATAATAAAGTGTCATAATAACCGGCTCTTTAAGTTGTAAGTGGAGGTATGTGGAATGGGACGCATACTAAAGCCTGCAACTTAAACGGCTATGAATCTGTGATGTGCCTTACCATAATTACTTGTTCCGGACTTTATATCAGATTTCTTGTTTTATGAGTATTATCGTATTATCTGCTCATATTCTGCTTTATCCATTGTATTCACTTGCCTCTTGTTCATTATCTTATCATGCCTGAGAACAGTCGGGTTGAATGGGCTTGGGTTATGGTGACATGAGATAAAGGTATATAGATGAGGGTTTCCTTGTTTGGATTATTCCTTCGATGTACTAGTCTCATAGAACCGTGATCTAAAACCATACAATCAGATTTACTCGTCCTTGGTTTTATTCGAATTTCCTGTTTTATGATTATTATGCCACACCTGTTCATATCTGCTCTAACCTATCTGTCTCCTGAGTATTTCTTACTTGATATCATTTGTTATATGCATACTTGTACTCACCCTGCTCCGCCACTTGGTATTAGTACTACTCGCCTGGGGAGTGTCATTTGACTCCCCTGGATCCTCATGTCCAGGTCTTGGTGCTTGGAGCGTGTAGATTCTCCCCTTGCGGATCAGAGTAGCGCAGCGGTAGCGTGGATCCCCAGCCGATCATCCAGGGCTCCATCCTTCCAGGCCCCCTTGTGAGTCTCTCGAGTTTTTCTTTTAAACTCGTGATTGCCTTTCATACTGTTCATACTTGTATATTTCCTTGTATTCTCGCATTTGCGCATATTAGTGATGTGATATTCATGTAATATTGGATCACTTCTGGTGATAACTCTGTGATTGTATTCATGTGTTGGAATGTATAATGCACCACTTACTTCCGTACTCTGATTCTTGTCTGTACTGATGCTTAACGTATATACGGGAGGGTAGTTCTGACCTACGTATATACGTTGCAGTGACGTCCCCGTATCCGTGGGATCGGGGCGTTACAGGATGGTATCAGAGCCTAGGCTCTAACTTCCTCAGTACGTCCAGAGGGCAAATTAATGGTAATGAAATTTGCAACTGGAATACTTGAGTCTTGGTTATACATTCCAGCTACAAGTGCAGAGTTATCTATTTCTTGGCCATCCTTCCTTTGATTCCTAATCCTTCCTATCCTTCCCTGTTTTGGTTTTATGAAGCCCTTACACCAACATTAAGATATGATAGACTAGGAAGGTAGTGGCTGGTTCTGCAGGAAGCTATTATGTGATCTCTTCGGTGAATTCCATGAAGCTTGGTATTCTCCAGATCGATCTTGATCTGGCTATCTTTCAGAAGTCAGCAGTCGGAATTCTCTACGGATATTCTTTCAGAGTGATTGGTGCCTGGTATTCGGGATTCTTAATTATCGGTCTTCTTTATTATTATGCTCAGGACTATCAGGGTTTCCTTTATCTTCAGTATTCTGGCTTATTCTCGGAAGATTATCAAGTATGCAGATTTATACAGCCGGAAGTGCGGAGGATGATTATTGTTCAGTCGACCTGAGAGCCCTACCTATAGTGCTTCATATCTTAATTGGTATAAATCCCACCCTTGACCTCTTTATGTTCATTTTACCCCTTACCGAAATTGCGAGGACGCAATTTTTTGTAAGGTGGATGGAATGTAACACCCCGCTCCCGGAATACGTACTTAGTTGCGTATTCAGATTTTTGATCGTATTTTTTCGATTTACCTTCTGTACTTATTTTGTATTATGAATTGTTTATATGATTGTTTTGTCTTAAATTTGGATTCGTGGACTCGGAGTCAGCCCTAGTCTGAACCGAAGACCCGATCCTAATGTATTACTTGATTTGGTCTTTCCGGTAATTAGATTTGACCGATTTCAGTTTCAAATATTATTTTCCTATATTTTAGATTTTATATGATTTTCTGGAATTTTTCTGAATTTAATTAAATATCTTCAAAACCGGTGTCGGCCAGTGCCGCTGACCGATTCCCGGATTTTAGTTTACAAACGGTTTAGAATTTCTAAAAGTTCCTTTAGACATTATTTCTTAAAATCGTATTTCTTACCTAAATTCTTTTTTGGGAATTTTATGATTTTATGAAAATTCCACCGGAGTCGGTAGCTAGCTGATTCCGGGATTTTTAGTTTTAAAACTGTAAAGTATTTCTTAAAACGGATTTCACTATAATTCTTAGATTAATATTCTTGATTTTGATAATTATTTCGGGTCGTTCCGAGATACTTGAATTTCGGACGATTCCGGTATTTTCCCGAAAGATTTCCGCATCCGCAACCGAATCCCGGGAATCCGCCACTTTCATTATTTTTCATTTTCTCTTCCAAGAGAATAATTTCCCTTTTCCATTTTCTTTTCCTTTTCCTATTTTCTTTCTTTCCTTCCACCCTAACTTTTCCCCAAACTTTTACAACTTCCAATTCCTTCTCTAATCTTCCAATTACTTCCACCACAAATATCTCCACCTCACCCTCCACCTCACCCTCACCTTGGCAAGCCAAGTGGCCAAAAGAGGGACACCTCACCTCCCCACTTTACAAAAACCCCCCTCTCTTTTAATTATTTGCACCTCCTTCACAAAATCTAAAACCTATAAATACTTTTCCTTCTCCTTCTTCATTCATTTTCACTTCATCTTTCTCTTTCTTTTCTTCACCAAAACCCTAACCTCCAACATCTCCTTCACCTCCACCACCTCCACCGGCGCCTCCGGCCACCACGACTCCGGCGAGAGACCCCGATCTCCGGCCACCACTTCTTCTCACCAACACCAACAACAAAACCTCCACCAAATCCCACTTTCTTCTTCATCATCAACTTCCATCACTACCACCATCACTCCATCACCTTGTACTTCTTTTAGGTAAGTGTTCTTCTTCACCAAGCCTTGGATAATTCTTAGTATACTTGTGTCTTCAAATCATGTAATTTGATCATCAAACAAAACCATCACAAATCTGTTCTGTGTGCTGTTTTCAGTCGATTAGTCGACTTGACCTAAGGACTAGTCGACTTGAAACCCTTAGTTGAAACGTAACCTTTTCTGGAGCACAGTTTTAGTCGACTTAGGTTATTTATTAGTCGACTGGAAACCTCTATTAGTCGACTACTCCCTTGACCCTAGTCGACTAACTTTTCCTGAATCAAAACCCAACTTTCTGTAACTCAGTATTAGTCGACTTGACATGACTGTTAGTCGACTTGAGATGTCTGTTAGTCGACTACTCCCTTGACCCTAGTCGACTAACTTTTCCTGAAACCAGAACCCAACTCTCTGGAACCCAGTTTTAGTCGACTATACCAGACTGTTAGTCGACTAACCCCTCTATTAGTCGACTACCCTTTCCACCTAGTCGACTAACTTTAGCTGCCTGTTATGGTTGATTTCTTTCTTGAATAGGAACCTTATCCTCTAGACTTACATCACATATTGGTACTACTTGACTTGTCTATTGACAAACATCATCTTCCCTTCTCTCTTTCTCTCTCCTCTTCACTCTACATATTTATATATCATATATTATGGCGCATCCCGAATTCCGTGGATTTCGGACCTTTCGGCATATTTGGTGATTTAGGCGAGTGTTCTCGCTCGCTACCCTCTGCTCCCTATTTCATTGATTATGCAAATATTCTCGTTCTAGTCTCCATGTATTTTATTTCATGTTCTATATCTTTTACTGTTTTATACTATGCGTGGCCGACCCTTCGTGGTCGTTGTACTTTGGGTTACTTTTATGTTACCTTGCCATACCATTACCTCAGACTAGTCAGTTGCATGCTTCTATTTAACACATGTATATCACCTGGCATCTAGTGTGTTATCACCTGACCACCATGCATGCTATTATTTGGCAAGACCCTCTTGTTATGTCATGATTTACCCAGACTGTTATCAATTTCTTGTCATGTTTGGTTGCTTGTTAAATATCATCACCTTATCATGCTATCTCTTGACACCAAGCATGATGCACCTGATTTTGATATAATTATCACGATAACGGGAATGTAGTATCTGATCTCCTGTTATGATTCCAGTTATGATTCTTGTTATGTATTCCAGTTATGATCCTGCTCATTCCCGAAATCTGGTAATTATGTTAATAAACCATAAAAAGGACAACTTGTATGGGAAATGGGAGGAAGTGATGGATGCCGGAATGATACCTTGCTTATAGTAATGGAATAAAATATTGGCGGTAGTGTTAGTGGGACTCAGGGCCCACAGGAGATGCGTGTTAGGGGGACTTTGGGCCTCCAAACTGGTTCCAGGTGTATGGAAACTACTATAAGAAGCTCTATCAGTTCTCCATCTGCTTCCGTTAACAACCCTCGGCTTGCTTATATATGGATGTATGTGTGTCGGGGTGTACACCCGGATACATACCTAGATATATGGGTCAGACGAGTAATAATAAAGTGTCATAATAACCGGCTCTTTAAGTTGTAAGTGGAGGTATGTGGAATGGGACGCATACTAAAGCCTGCAACTTAAACGGCTATGAATCTGTGATGTGCCTTACCATAATTACTTATTCCGGACTTTATATCGGATTTCTTGTTTTATGAGTATTATCGTATTATCTGCTCATATTCTGCTTTATCCATTGTATTCACTTGCCTCTTGTTCATTATCTTATCATGCCTGAGAACAGTCGGGTTGAATGGGCTTGGGTTATGGTGACATGAGATAAAGGTATATAGATGAGGGTTTCCTTGTTTGGATTATTCCTTCGATGTACTAGTCTCATAGAACCGTGATCTAAAACCATACAATCAGATTACTCGTCCTTGGTTTTATTCGAATTTCCTGTTTATGATTATTATGCCACACCTGTTCATATCTGCTCTAACCTATCTGTCTCCTGAGTATTTCTTACTTGATATCATTTGTTATATGCATACTTGTACTCACCCTGCTCCGCCACTTGGTATTAGTACTACTCGCCTGGGGAGTGTCATTTGACTCCCCTGGATCCTCATGTCCAGGTCTTGGAGCTTGGAGCGTGTAGATTCTCCCCTTGCGGATCAGAGTAGCGCAGCGGTAGCGTGGATCCCCAGCCGATCATCCAGGGCTCCATCCTTCCAGGCCCCCTTGTGAGTCTCTCGAGTTTTTTCTTTTAAACTCGTGAGTGCCTTTCATACTGTTCATACTTGTATATTTCCTTGTATTCTCGCATTTGCGCATATTAGTGATGTGATATTCATGTAATATTGGATCACTTCTGGTGATAACTCTGTGATTGTATTCATGTGTTGGAATGTATAATGCACCACTTACTTCCGTACTCTGATTCTTGTCTGTACTGATGCTTAACGTATATACGGGAGGGTAGTTCTGACCTACGTATATACGTTGCAGTGACGTCCCCGTATCCGTGGGATCGGGGCGTTACAATTCTAGCTCGATTAATGAAGAAACCCGAAGGGGTTTACATATGGAGGCGTCTTTTGGAACGAAACGTGGGAAGAGGATATGGATCTTTATGATGACTTAGATGACTGGTGCTGCGCCGGGGACGAATCACCGGAAGAAGACCCCGAGGAAGATATGGAGGATAGCAGCAGCACTAGCGGAAATTCCAGTGGGGACACTCTACCCTACGAAGGGTGAACCTTGGAGCTGACGCTTTTGATGTATATACATGTATAGGCCTAGTATGTTAGGAGATGAATATCTTTAGGGTTGTTGTATGTACCCTGGCATATATCTTATGAATGCACATGGGTTAGTCTGGATATCCGGGAAGGAAGGCATGTTAGTATAATACCTTTTGTATCCATGATGGATGTAACAATATATATATATGTAACAAGCTGCTTGTTTTCAAAAGTGATGTTATTTACATGATTGTTTGAGACTAAAGTTTTATCCCAATGCATTCCTATATTGTGTAGTAGTGTTAATTAGACGCCTTATTTTTATAGAGAGAACAAATGGATTTGAATCAACCAGCCCCTGATGAGTCCCTCGATACGACACACTACATTGAAATGGGGAGTGCACCCCCCGTGAACAATGATGGAGACTCTGAAGTTCAAATGAGAGGGAATGAGGGAACTCCCGGGGTAATGCCGGAGTGGCTCGCACAATTAATGTCTAGAGCGAGTAATAATAACAACTCCCATCGAGCACTGGAGCAGTTTCAGAAGATGAAACCGCCCGTATTTGAAGGAGAGACGAACCCCTTACAAGCCGAATCATGGCTTCTTCAAATAGAGAAGATCTTAGAGGTTATGAGTTGCACTGATGAACAGAAGGTGTCCTTCTCTTCTTTTATGTTCCAAAAGAAAGCGGAACATTGGTGGCGGGCAGTGAAGCTTAGTATGAAGAATGCAAGGGAACCAATCACTTGGGAATTCTTGGTGAACAAATTCACTGAGAAATACATTCCGGAGACAGCCAGAGATAAGATGGCGACAGAATTCTTGGAACTACGTCAAGGTTCTATGAATGTATCCCAGTATGATCAGAAATTCACTCAGCTATCCAGGTATGCTGATGCCTTGGTAAGGAGTGAAGGAGAAAAGACAAAGAGGTTCGTAAAGGGCCTAAGATCAGATATTCGTGGCTGACTGATTCCATTACAACTGAGGAATTATCTCCAGGCAGTAGAAAGAGCATTGGAGGTAGTAATGGACATACAAGAAGGTCAGGGAGACTGGGTAGAAGGAACTCCCAATTCTAAGCGCCCCGTTATCAAGGACCTCCAATGATGACGGCATCAGGATCCACCAGTAACAAAGGGCCTGGGTTTAACCCCACTTTCATAGAGGAGGAGGGGCCAGAGGCGGGAGAACATGGCTGAGAAACAGAGACACCCCCTCGAAGACATAAGCTACCTCTGCGTCCCATCCCAGAACCTCGGAGGCTCCTGGTGTCAGAGGTGCAGAGTAAACCATTTTGGAAACTGTCTCTTTGACAGGTCTTGTTTTAATTGTGGAGAGGTGGGACATCTAAGGAAGAATTGTCCGACAATGCGTGGAAGCCAGGCCGAGTAGAGGAAGTGGAAGGCCGACCATGAGGACGAATCCTCCCAGAGGACAAGCCAGTAATGCCCCACGTCCTGCAGCAACCCAGTCATCGGTTCAGCAACCTCAAGTGCAAGGCAGAACCTTCGCATTAACCCACCGGGAAGCAATGGCCTCGAATGCAGTGGTAGAAGGTATGATCTCTGTATCAGGACATGTTGCTCATGCATATTTGATCCTGGAGCTACTCATTCATTCGTATCTAGTGCTCTTGCTCATAAACTAAATCAAGTCTCAAAACCCCTAGGATTTCAATTGGTTGTGTCCACACCTAGGGGAAATTTGATAGCTAGCACTAGATATGTGAATTGTGAGGTATAATTGGAGAAATGAAGACATACATTGATCTGATTAAGCTAGGTGAGATGGAGTTCGATGCCATACTAGGAATGGATTGGTTGTTGCTTGTAGTGCTCATGTGGACTGTAATAAGAAAAGGATCATTTTTAAATGGAAGGGACTCCGGAGTTTATTTTTGAAGGAGAAAAAGTTAGTGGTGATATACCTCACATATCAGCCATCAAAGCCACCAAGTTATTGAAACAAGGGTGTCAAGGATTTCTGGCCTCGGTGTTGGATACCACAAGGACTGATGTAAATATTAAGACTATTCCAATTGTGAATGAGTTCCCTGATGTGTTCCCGGAAGACTTATCAGGCCTGCCCCCGGATCGGGAGGTAGAGTTTACAATAGATGTAATACCCGGTACTGCCCCAATTTCTAAGGCACCGTACCGTATGGCCCCTGCAGAAATGAAAGAACTTAAAACTCAATTGCAGGACTTATTAGACAAAGGGTTTATTCGGCCAAGTGTATCTCCCTGGGGAGCACCTGTACTATTTGTAAAGAAGAAGGATGGGAGTATGAGACTATGTGTTGACTATCGGGAATTGAATAAGGCAACTATCAAGAATAAGTACCCTCTTCCTCGAATTGATGACTTATTTGATCAACTGCAAGGGTCTTGTGTATTTTCTAAGATAGATCTTAGATCGGGGTATCATCAGTTGAAGGTCAAACCTGAAGATGTGTCCAAATCGGCTTTCCGGACGAGATATGGACACTTTGAATTTCTAGTCATGCCTTTGGACTCACTAATGCCCCGGCAGCATTTATGGACTTAATGAATCGGATTTTTCAACAATATCTAGACCAGTTTGTAGTAGTATTCATTGATGATATTCTGGTCTATTCAAAGAATGCGGAAGATCATGAGAAATCTTAATATTGTCCTTCAAATCTTGAGAGAGAAGCAACTCTATGCAAAATTGAAGAAATGTGAATTTGGCTAGAACAAGTAGGGTTTCTTGGCCATATTATATCTAAAGAAGGAATATCAGTAGACCCGGGTAAAGATCGAGGCAATCCGAGACTGGCCTAGACCCACTAATGTTACTGAAGTCCGAAGTTTCTTGGGATTAGCTGGGTACTACAGAAGATTTGTAGAAGGATTTTCTCTGATTGTAGCACCAATGACTCAATTAACTAGAAAGAATAAAAAGTTTGCATGGGGAGAAGATCAAGATAGGAGCTTCCTGGAGATTAAAGCTAGACTGACATCTGCTCCTATCTTAACTGTACCTTCAGGGACTGAAGGATTTGTCATCTTTAGTGATGCATCAAAACTGGGTTTGGGATGTGTGTTAATGCAACATGGAAAAGTTATTGCCTATGCATCCCGACAGTTGAAGACCCATGAAAGAAATTACCCCACTCATGATTTGGAATTAGCCGCTGTGATCTTTGCTTTAAAGATCTGGCGACATTATTTGTACGGAGTATCTTGTGAAGTTTTTTACTATAAACAAAGAGCTTAATAACATCTTCACACAAAGGAATTGACATGAGACAGAGGAGGTGGTTAGAACTAATGAAGGATTATGATATTACTATTCAATACCACCCTGGGAAGGCCAATGTAGTGGCTGATGCTTTGAGCCGGAAATCAGGAGGGACTCTGGCCGCCATGATGACTCGTCAAGCAAGAATCTTAAGAGATCTAGAAGAAATGCAAATAGAAGTGCGAGTCATTGATCCTTCTAATTCTGAGTGTAAATTGAATCAAGTAAGTATTCAATTTAATCTTTACGACAAGATCAAAGAGGCCCAACAAGGAGATACTCAAATAAAGAAGATGATGAAGAAAGTGCAAGAAGGAGAACTCAAGAAGTTTCAAATAGAAGGTGATGTACTAAGGTTTGGACGCAGATTATGTGTACCAGATGTAGCAGAGATCAAAGAAGAAATAATGAAGGAGGCTCATAGTACACCTTATACAGCTCATCCCGGAAGCACAAAAATGTACCAAGATCTGCGACAGAACTTCTGGTGGGAAGGAATGAAGGTAGACATTTCAAATTTTGTCCACAAGTGTTTAGTCTGCCAACAAGTGAAGGCGGAACATAAGAAGCCCCAGGTTTGTTAGTGCTTTTATCTATTCCCGAATGGAAGTGGAGTCAAATTGCTATGGATTTCGTCACTGGACTTCCTCGGACGTCCCAAGGACTGGATACAATCTGGGTAGTGGTAGACAGACTCACCAAATCTGCCCATTTTCTGCCTATCCGGATCAATTATTCAATGGAAAGACTGGCTCAGGTATATGTCCGAGAGATAGTTAGATTACATGGAGTACCTGAATCCATTGTATCAGATCGGGACCCAAGATTTCAATCAAGATTTTGGAAAAGTTTGTCCAAAGCTATGGGCACTAAATTGCAACTTAGTACAGCAGCCCACCCCCAAACAGATGGACAGTCAGAAAGGACCATTCAAATATTGGAAGACATGTTGAGAACCTGTGTACTAGATTTTGGGGGAAGTTGGGATAACTATTTACCCTTAGTGGAGTTTGCTTATAATAATAGTTACCAGTCCACTATTGGTATGCCTCCATTTGAAGCATTATATGGGAGGAGGTGTAAATCACCAATCTGTTGGGAGGAAGTTGGGGATAGAAGACTGTTCGGCCCTGATGTAATTCAAGAGACTACTGAGAAGATCAAGCTAATCAGGGAAAGGATGAAAGCAGCCCAGAGCAGACAGAAAGCTATGCAGACAATCGTCGCAGACCACTGGAGTTTGAAGTAGGAGATCGTGTTTTTCTGAAGGTATCTCCAATGAAGGGAGTGAGACGCACCGGCAGTAAGAACAAATTAGCTCCTAGATATGTAGGTCCGTTTGAGATACTGGATAAAATTGGACCAGTTGCTTACCGCTTGGCCCTACCCCCTGCCTTAGAACGGATGCACAATGTATTTCATGTATCTCAGCTTAGGAAGTATGTGCCCGACCCTGATCATGTCATCTCCGACGAACCCCTGCATATACTAGAAGATATGTCTTACGCGGAAGAACCAGTACAAATTCTTGATCGCAAAGAGAAGCAATTGAGAAGCAAAAATATTTCATTGGTCAAGGTTTTATGGAGAAATCAAAACATAGAGGAAGCCACTTGGGAGCTGGAAGAGGAGATGAGAAAGGCCCATCCACATTTGTTTCAAGGTACGTTAAGTTTCGAGGACGAAACTTCCATAAAGGGTAGAATGTAACACTTGCCTTAATTAAAGCATTTCTTTGTCCTAAATAATCATTAGGGGCAATGGGATTAATATGTATGCATGATATCTTAGTAAGCCATATGCATTATACGGGTATTATACGGATACGTATATACAAGTGTATGCGTAAGTATTTATATGTATAAGAATATGCCCCAAAGTCAACATTACCACTATTCCCACCATGCTTGTACTTCATGGAGAGGGGAGAGGCATGGAGTTGATTATGGAGTGAATTAAACTTGATGGATGTTTAAGGGACACTTGGCACATTATTATGGAAGGATAAAAGACTATAAATAGAAGGGATGAAGAGGATTAACATTGGGATCAACAAACTCTCTCCCTCTTCACAAACTCTCTCTCTCTCCTTTCACAACAACAACAACAGCAAAGCAACAACAACAACAACAACAACACACAACAGCAACGGCAACAACAACAACAACAACAGCAACAGCAACAACAACAACAACAACAACAACAACAGCAGCAGCAGTGAAGGGCAGCAGCAACAACAGTCAAAAAACAGCCAAAAATCAGGCCATACCACTTCAAGAGTGAGTAGAACATGCTAATCTTAACAACATGATGAGTAGAAATAAATAGGAATTGAAATAAGTGTAAGAGATATACAAGTATTTGACCTTATGTAGGTTTTGGGTTCATGTGTTTCAATTCCGCAAGTATTACTCATGTTGTTTATGAATCCATGATTTTATTACATGTCTTGCATATGATATTATATGATGGCATGAATGCATCGGAGGAAGGGACCGGGTTGAACGGAGGCGTAGAAGGGGAGATATATATTATGTATCGGAGGAAGGGACCGGGTTGAACCGGAGGCGTAGAAGGGGAGATTATATGTATTGTATCGGAGGAAGGGACCGGGTTGAACCGGAGGCGTAGAAGGGGAGATTATGTGTATGTATGTGGTTATCACTATGATATAAGTCCTATGTTATATCATGTATAAACCCTTAACAGCAAATCTGGAAATGACTTCTTAACAGACACTTTTTAAGTAGGTTAGTCGACTAAGTCCGGAATTAGTCGACTATAGGTGTGATACTTTAGGCAGATAACTGCTGATATAGCAGGATTAGTCGACTACAAACAGACTGTAGTCGACTAATCCCAGATACAGAGAGTAAACAGAAAGTTGACAATCCGTTTTTGACAGTTTTAGTCGACTTGAGTCAATTACTAGTCGACTAATATTGTGGATTAGTCGACTACATAGGGAGGGTAGTCGACTATAGGTGACATCCAGAGAGTAACACAATTTTTGATCCAGAGTTAGTCGACTATACCAAGGAGGGTAGTCGACTACATAAATTCCTGGCTGCTAGTAAAGTAGCAGGTGTGTGTGAAGCAGAGTTAGTCGACTATAGCTTCATATCAGTCGACTTACAGTGAGTATTAGTCGACTATAGGGTGCCTAGTCGACTAATAAGGCATTGTTACTGTGTTTTGTTTTGGCTCATGGCTAATTACAAGATCCTACAAAAATAGTATATCGACACACATGTCAACCAGATAATTTAGCCATGTATACCTACTTGATAGGCATGTTTAGTTATTGTTTTACTCACTGAGCCGTCAAGCTCACTCTATTCTAACTCCACCTACAGGTTTGGACAAGGGCAAGGGACCCGCTTAAGGGCAGTTGTGCGGGACAAGCGCCACTAGAACCACTGTATTAGAAGTTACTTTTGTTATGTATATAACTTTGTATTAACATGCGTACTTTTAGTAAGTGTTACTCTTGGCTTGTAATTCTATTAGGACCTAGTGTTGGACCCTCACTCGTATGTATATATGTTGTCACGATGAATGTAGACTGTGTTCTTATGGATTAGTGAACTATATGTGTTAGTATGATAAGTCTCGAGTTGTTCATACATGTTATCTTTAGTGGAATTTTGATGTATTGTAGAGAGTTCTGATGATTATGTTGAAGTATTGTACCTTGATGG